>CAXIVM010002589.1:0-10000 GCA_964035705.1 Porites rus | reverse complement strand
CAGCCACACACTGGTGCTGCTGACCACGGCCGTCACCTCCTCCACCGACACCGCCCCATCCGTCAAGGGTGATCCATCGTGAAGCATCAGCCGGCAATGCGCACCCATTGCAGCTGCAACCTGGTGATGGAACAACTCGTAAACGGTCCATGCATTTCTACGGCTGCTTGCTTGCAGCCATGACAAACTGTCATCCTTGCTCAATTGCCAGGAACCGAATTATATATATATATATGTGTGGACATTAAGAGAACACAATGCGAGATGTGATGGAGGTGCCTCCAATGAGGTTTGTTTGCAATGCCTTTATCAACAAATGCCAATCCTTCGAGTCAACAACGCCCGCTGGCCTCTCGAGAAAGTTCTTCAACACTCAGCACCTCTGTGCGGTTCATGACTTCTTCACCACTCAAGTTGAATACGCGCACCATCACGTGGTCAAGTGGAGGCTTGAAAGGCGCAACAAAGGAGCTATCTCCGGTGGTCAGTGTGCTTCAGCCAAAATGCTCTGCAAGACTGTTGTATCATGTACAGCCCACAAAGCATGCACGTCGGCAGTGTTTGCAAGCCAACTCTTTGTCTTGGTGTCTCGCGATTTGACTCTTGATTATCTACATATACTTATATATTGCAATATGTACATGCATGATCATGCATGTATAGGTCCACTTCATGCCACAAAGTGCGGGATCTTCAATGTGCCAACCACCTGTTGGACAAAACAGCGTACGAGTACATCGCACACTCTTCGCACATCATAGAGTGAGTCGGGACACATCTCTGCAAACCATCGGGTCTTTCGGCTTTTTCAATAGGATAGGTTATTACATATATTATCTATAAGTTTATATATAATATTAATAGACGTGCCGGGCCCCCCCTCCGGAAGCTAGGCTTTCAGAGTTTGTATCCAGATGGTTGGGCAAACAGCTAAAGATGTGTGGCGGGTTTGCACATCGTATCCAAACAAATCCAATTGTCTAAGCAGGGAAGCAAGCTGAACACCAAAACATGGTCAATTATCAAATAACCGATGGACAGAGGCGGAAGCAGAAGTCGCAGCTGGGGTCGCGAAATGTCTCAAACAATGCCAGGCCATGAGCTATCTTTTGGCCCACCCAGTGGGTGAGCCAAACATCCCGAAATGGACCTGATGATTGTTCTTTGTGGGGACAATTGCATGAGCGATGTGGCGATGTGCTCCAACTCTTCAAGGAGTCAAGAGGAGTCAATCCATGATGACTTCATATGCAAAGCGGCCAGGTACAAAACCTTATTGGTCAAACAGGAATGCGGAATGACCAAAGACATTTTCCCTGGGACACGGTTCTGGCCTCACTGTTTAAAGGTTCAGCAGATCTGAAACGCTGAACGGTCATCAATTCCCAGTTGCCCCAAGCAGGGGTACTTCTCCCTTTTTGTTCCACTTCCCCATTTCAAGCAGGGGTGGGTCAGAAAGAAAAAAACTCCAACATCCGTTGATCCTCTTAGTCTTGATCCGGCTAAATACTTTGACTTCATCACCATCTGGCGAGTTCAGTGTTTCCACGACCCCAGCTTTGAGCTGGGCTCGGAAGGGCTCTGCTCACCAGAACCAGTCGTCCAAGCTTCCGAATTCCTCAGATGTTCCGAAGTCTCCGGATGTTGGTCTCAACCCTACGAATAACATCATTTGTCTCAACCTTGTTTCCTTGGACCCTACGAATTCCGGAGACCCTACTAACAACATATTTGATTTCAAGGAAACAAAGTATACCAATAACAACTATATATACCACCCAGGATTGCAAAAGGACACGTCTTGAGCCCAAAAACGGGAGTGCAAAATGCGGACCCACTGATTCCCACACAAAAGAAAAAGAGTGATCCCTGAGTTCCTCCCAAGCTTCCCAGAAGAACAAGAAGTGAATATCCGGTGGCTCAAGCTCCATGACCTTTCCCTTTCGATTTAGATCGGTCGCTCCAACCTTCTTAGCCTCCGGTGAAGCCAATAGCCGCGCTGCTTCTGGGTCACTGCTTTTGATGCCATTGTTGAGGGTGAGGCGCATGACGTCCAACACGGTCATGGCTTTTGACAGGGTCCTGCATAGATCGCGGAAATGAGCATGTCACACTTCATCAGCAGAATTCAGGGATCATCAAACGATTGCTTCCATGATTCACGCTACAGGTGCCAATGGGCATCCGAATCCGGCCGAATCCGATTGAAACGCACCCCAAAAAACCAGGAACCAAGGATCCAAGGAACAACATTGCTGATGCAACTCGCACAACCAAACCCACGTGTTTCAGTGTATATCCATGCATATCCCAATACAGGATATTGGGTGACTGGGACATGAATAAGGGGAGCGACCCCTTGTTTGCACAAGTCGGCCAATGGAATAGGTCCAAGGAAAAGCCGGTTCACCTAGCCCTCTGTTGGACATTTGGATGCAGCGCAGAAAGCATCGGCCAGTGAACTTTTTATGGGTTGATTAGTGATCGTTTTTGCATGCGTGACTTATGCCCCTGCGTCCTGATTCCTTCAGGACCACGAGGGCCGGGAGCGCAAAAGAATCGCAAACACGTGCCGGCCGGCAAGATCTCCGCCGTGAAAGGCAAGGCCATGCTGCCTTCTCGAAGGTCTCCGGCGCAGGACAATCGAAAGGCCAAGTAACGAACTGCTGATAGCCAAAACTGTTAAGTGATCTTTGCAAGGCTGCATGTCCCAGTTTCAGAGCCATCATCTCCAGGTCCTCTCGACTGAACGTCTCCTGGTATGCGAAAGTCCAAACAACACCCGAAAACTATAAAACTTCCATCGTTCCTATTGAATGAGTCGGGAGTCTAGGAACGACCTTACTCATGTATTTTGGGAACATGCTGCGCATAACCGTTAAGCCTAGTGAAATTCATACATCTGAAGGCGCCAAGTCTCCGAGAAGGGTGTGCCATCCTCCTGCACCAAGCCGAAGAACTTCAGCCACGTCTCCAGCCACACACTGGTGCTGCTGACCACGGCCGTCACCTCCTCCACCGACACCGCCCCATCCGTCAAGGGTGATCCATCGTGAAGCATCAGCCGGCAATGCGCACCCATTGCAGCTGCAACCTGGTGATGGAACAACTCGTAAACGGTCCATGCATTTCTACGGCTGCTTGCTTGCAGCCATGACAAACTGTCATCCTTGCTCAATTGCCAGGAACCGAATTATATATATATATATGTGTGTGGACATTAAGAGAACACAATGCGAGATGTGATGGAGGTGCCTCCAATGAGGTTTGTTTGCAATGCCTTTATCACAAATGCCAATCCTTCGAGTCAACAACGCCCGCTGGCCTCTCGAGAAAGTTCTTCAACACTCAGCACCTCTGTGCGGTTCATGACTTCTTCACCACTCAAGTTGAATACGCGCACCATCACGTGGTCAAGTGGAGGCTTGAAAGGCGCAACAAAGGAGCTATCTCCGGTGGTCAGTGTGCTTCAGCCAAAATGCTCTGCAAGACTGTTGTATCATGTACAGCCCACAAAGCATGCACGTCGGCAGTGTTTGCAAGCCAACTCTTTGTCTTGGTGTCTCGCGATTTGACTCTTGATTATCTACATATACTTATATATTGCAATATGTACATGCATGATCATGCATGTATAGGTCCACTTCATGCCACAAAGTGCGGGATCTTCAATGTGCCAACCACCTGTTGGACAAAACAGCGTACGAGTACATCGCACACTCTTCGCACATCATAGAGTGAGTCGGGACACATCTCTGCAAACCATCGGGTCTTTCGGCTTTTTCAATAGGATAGGTTATTACATATATTATCTATAAGTTTATATAATAATATTAATAGACGTGCCGGGCCCCCCCTCCGGAAGCTAGGCTTTCAGAGTTTGTATCCAGATGGTTGGGCAAACAGCTAAAGATGTGTGGCGGGTTTTGCACATCGTATCCAAACAAATCCAATTGTCTAAGCAGGGAAGCAAGCTGAACACCAAAACATGGTCAATTATCAATGGAACTGGGCAGCCCAGAGGGGAAAAAACTATGAACAACAATGAGAAATATTGTTTGAATCTATGTTGATAATTATGTTTGCTAGGCAAGGGAGGAACATGCGGAATCTTGTTACGTTTGGCTTAGCTCGTTTTTCTTGATTGATGGTCAATATCCTGCAAGAACATGTTTGCAAATAACGGATGAAACTATAAACATGAACAACAAAAAAACATTTTGAGCAGAGGCAAGCCAGTGAGACCTGCTAACGATCAGAATTCAAACTAGCACTTGGGAATTCAAATCCTTTCATAGGAGAGCTACACAGAATATGACTCAATGACAAGGCCGTTGGCTGTCTAAAGTGCTCCTGCTTGGACTCGAAACTGCAAAGTGTTTATCGATAAGTGCCACTCGTATTGTCAGCAATTGTGTAGCGAAACTGTTTGCCTGCTCAAAGTCAGCAATATAGTTAACTTTTGTTGACACACACGTGTTAGATTTAGTAAAGACCTAAAAGGGTTGGAGAAACCACAAAAGGAATTTGGCAATTATGGAGGTGTTTTGCGGATAATTTCACTTTTGCAGGAAGAAAGAACGCTTGCAAACCACAAATTGTGACTCAAGAATAAAGGAGGCTATTGCAAATGAAAAAGGACGTTTAGCGGGGCTCATACACACAGGGTGAAGCCCTCATAAAGGGAAGAACATATAAAGAATGACATGTCTAACTCAACTCTCTTTTTGACCAATAGTGCTCTTGTAAAGGGTGTCTTTTCTTACAAAGGTGTATTATGTGCGAAAGAAAGGATAGTCGTCATGAACACCCGGATATTGTTTGGATTCAACTCAATGTGCGAAATCAACTCTCGAAATCCTCTCGGCATGTCCATGTAAGCTACCATTAGAGGGGTAAATGTCAAGCACCCCCGCGTCCAAAACCATCACGAAACCACATCTATCCCGCCCAAAATGTCTTAACACTTTTTTGAACATGTCTGAACATTTGGGACCTAAGATCTAAGGTCCTGGTACTCTCTCCCGGACTCTCCTGTGCATCCCCCCGGTCCTGGTACTTAAGAGTTCTTGGCATCCCCAAATGTGTTAAATATTTTAAACCATTTGACATTTGGGATGCAAACAAAAACTATGCAAGTACCAGGGCCTCAAGCAAGCATTTGTCTTCACAGCTCTTCTGAGCTAATAACTGCACTATAAATGTATACAAATTACAATATATATATATATATTATATATATACATATTTGTATAACCATGCATGATAGCCCCCCCCAAGACAAGCAAGATCCAACCCTTCAACAATTTACAAAACAATAAATAACAAATTAAAACCCAGGCTCCGGAGGGTACCATACCATATATAACATATATATGAATTATACATGTGTATAACATATATATATATATATATGTGCGTGTAAAGGCTAATTTGCTAAGAATAAGGGAAGTTTCGAGGGTACGGGTGGCAATCATCCTCCACTTTCAGGTGATGCGATATGATGCGATCCTATAGCTCAGTATGGCTCAGTATAATTCAGTCATATACTTACGTCTGACTCCAATCCTCGAACTTGAGGCCATGCCCATGTGAACAACCCGTGCCCAGCGCTTTTGGACTCCACTGCTTGCGTGGTCCCCTTGGCGCTTATTGATGGTGGCCGACAGGAGCCAGCTAAAGGAAAGCCCGGTCCGGTGCCCCAGGCTTCAATGATCTCTCTCAATGACTCCGCTCCTTGTGAGTGTCCTCTTTTCTTTGACTGTGTGATGCAAGCAAGTGCTTGGGTCCGGAGTCCTCCTTCCTTGAGTAAGCATCTCTCACTCCCTCCCCTGTGACTGCAAGGCAACTTTATAAAGGGGCTGAGATGGGCTGAGCCAAACAACAGGTGACCAGATGATTTTGAATGAAACAGCAGCGATGGACCTTATCAGAAAGGGTCAGAACAGTCCATCCCGGACAGGAGTTTCGGAGAGAATGCCGGACATCATGTACTTCTAAGATCTTCTAAGTGTGAGGAACCCTTCCGTATTGGACCTGTTCGTTGTCTCCCAGGTGAGGTTTGTTATGCTTCTAGACATTCAGGCCTTGGCATGATCTCAGCAAAGCATGTCACGTCCTCGTTCCTTGTCTTTACAAACGCTGAAGACATGGCGCCCTGGACTGGGGTCCTATGCTGAGACGATCAGGTGAAACGATCGGAGACACGCCCAGCCTCTTTGAGAGGTCAAAAACACGTCCTGGCGCCGCAGCTGGGACAACCACAGGCGGTACCAAGGAGTCCACTCTAAGTCCTACAAGCTAAATAATATGCTTCAGGCTGCTTTAGGTCATTCATTCCCCTCTCATTTCGTGTTTCAACGGATGGAGAACAAAAGCCGCAGATTGCCATGTTCAGCTTCCATGTCTTGCCCGGGCAAAGGCTGTGCTTGGAGATGTTAAAACATTAGTGCAAGCGTTAGGGAATGTCAGGGCTCGGGATGGTTTGTGGAGGTGCAGGCTGGGCCGGATCATCACATCAAATCACCCTATGAATCTACCACCTTGTCACTCCCTATGAGCCCAAAAAGCCCCCGCAAAGATCCGCTTCAGAAAGCCCTATTTGTGCCATCAACCCATGTCTCGCCTCAGTGGCGCCAAATCTTCAGGAGCCGATCCTTCGATCCTGTGGCCACACGGGAGCCATCCAAGCTCCAATCCACCGCGTACACCTCGCGGCGCTTGGGTGAAGTGGCGGTAGAGGCAGTGAAGTGGCCAGTTTGGGTGGAGGGGGCGTTGGTTGATCCGGGTTTGGAGGAGGAAAACGGGCCTACAAAAGTGTATAGATTGTGGAACGTCGACTGGGAAGCTACCTGCTTTGAAGAAGGCATCTTTCATCACATGTTTCTTTTGCTGCCGCAGCCCATGTTTTCATGAATTCACCTTCCTTCTTCATGAGCCTTTATCAAGGCCCTGCCAAATCCTTCGCCCAAAATCCTGGCCACGCTCCGCGTTAACTCGACCCGTCCTCGTCCGCGTGGCCAGGCAAATCCTCCAGCAGTTTCCGTTGGCCGATGTCCCAGCACTTGGCGGTGGAATCCTGGCTCCGGCTCGGTCGATGGTCAGAAGGTCGTTGGCCGTTGGCGGAGAAAACATCAAAAAAAAACACACTCAATGTGATGCTGACACGTGACTGGGTGCACAAAAAGGCAACATTCATCAACATTATATATATATATATAGTTATATATATATATATATGATGTGCAAAAGGATGAAAAAGGGACTGGCGCATGCGTATTTTGGACCCCAGTATCATCCAGTATCCGTATCCCACTGACCGATGCTACAGTGATGCAAACCCTTGGTGTCCCCCTGCAACACATATGCCCACACAAATAATCACAAATCGATTGTACTGTTCACGACATGTACCAATCTCCCGCTCCCATCCCTTTCCGGGTCACATCAATGGATTTCCCCGGAGTCCAAAGCCGGTCACTTCCGATCACTGGACGCCGCAGGGGCGCTGACCATCGTGGCGCTGAATTCCCATCTTTTCAACCTGCGCCGGCCATCGTCTCTGACGGAAGGCTCCTCCTCAGTAGGTAGTAGGCGCCGACATAGATGACCCACCGCAGCCGCCAAAGCCAGCGTTCCACCGATCCGGTCTGGCGTCGGCCCAAGGCCTCTTCCAGGTGTTCAGCTCCGATGCACTGCACCCAAATGCGGCCCCGGGGACCATCGAAGAAGTGGCCGTAGACGAAGAAGAGCAGGGACGTCACCAGAATGGAAATGGAGTAGTTCGCCTAAAAACTGGGAGAGTCGCAAAAGAAGGTGAAAACCCGAAACATGAAAGGATATCAATAGAAACTAGCTTAGTTAGTTGAGCCAACACACGCAAGTATTGTAGTCTTTGGGCTTTAGGTCCTTTTAGGTTGTTTCACGCTTTGGGTGTAAAGAAGATCACAACTCTCTCTCTCTATATATAGATGAACTGTGCATAACTATATGAAAGATAGACGTTCAATATTGCCTGGTGGGACATCTTCAAATGCATCGTCAGGTAGAACTGCAGAAACCGCTGTGGCAAAATGGACATGCTCATCATGGTGCCACACTGCATGAGTCGGCCATGCAACGCCATGGACTTCGGGTTGCGATGAGGTACTGCCGTGCGTGCCACCCGCCACGCACGGTACAAGAAGAAGGCGGTGCAGCTGGCTGTGTCCAACAAAACGGCGGCCACGGCGGGCGCGAGGTAGTCGATGCGCTGGAGAGCTGAGAGGTATAGGCTAGTAGGAAAAACAACGATGAAGAAGGTCAACAACATGGCCTTCCCCATAAGCCGATGAAGCCAAGGGCTCTGCCACTTTCGGGTCCTCTGATGGATCTGGAATGCGGCCAAGGTCCACATGGCGATGCTCGCCCAAACGTGTAGCTCGACCACTCGAGCATAGCTGAGACCCAGATCGAAGGCATTGCCAGTCAAGGCCACGAAGAAGCTCTTCCGAAAGGAGGCATAAGCACCGACCTCTGCTACCACGAAGATGCTGGCAGGAACCCAGAAAATGCTCAGCAAAATCTCCAACTCACTGAAAGCTCTTGCACTTGGCCTCCTTGGATGTGTTCAAGGACAGAAAGAACGTCAAAGAACTTAAAGCATCCGATGTTAACTATACATAACTATACCAAACATCCAGTTCCCCACCAAAGAGTGGGCGTCGCCCCAAATCTGAATTCGGCCACGGCCATGTCGCTGCTTCAGTCACGTTAGCCCTATGAATCTGGGTGCCATACCAAATTACCATCAATCATCCCCACTAGCTGACTGATGTGACTACCACGTCTCACAAAGACAAGGACCTCCCCAAGGCTCATCACATCGGGTCCTCGGGGTTGTATGCACCCCCTGCTTCCGCGCCCGCCCGGCCAAGCCTCAACCCGTTGTCGCTTCGGTGAAAGGTTCCAGCGCTGGTTCCAGTGTCAGTCTCCCCTTCCAAATGGTGCAGCTCACCATCCATGGCCGAAACACTCGGAGTGTGCCCGTCTCTTGTTGGTGCCGTCTCTTGGTGCTCCGCCATGATCTACCATTTGAAGATCTTGCAGCTGGACTCGGTTGCAATAGTTTGTGCATGTTCCACCATGGTTTGGCAGGGCTTATACTTTGGCAGGGCCTAATGATAGTCTACAAGGGCACCTTCCCAATCAAAAAAATCCAAACATATCCGAGGAACCAACAAATTGACCTGCCCTAAAGTTGCAACATGTACTGGAGATGATTGCTGATTACATGTGGAGCGGGTACAAAGCACGCTTGGACTTTGCACAGCCAAAGGGGGGATGGTCTGCCATGGTCGGCCTTCGGAAGCAATGAACGGGTGCCTGGTGCTGGGATCAAAGCAGTTTGCCTGTGCCCGGTGGGGATGGCGAACCAGGATGATCAAGTTTGGCTTGAAAAACGAGGTGTTTCCAAAATGTTCGAATGTTGCCCATAATAATGAGTTTACAGTTCTTCATCACAAAAAAAAATACTATTATACCAACAGCTCGAACACATAACAACAGCTTATCGGCAATAGCTATGTGGCAATAGCTGTCTCGAGCCCGAAATCAACACAACATACGGCAAACGAAATGCATCGAAATGAATCATAATCATAATGATGCCATCTCTGTACACAAAATGAAGTTGCAAAGCGACCTCTTCCCTTCACCTGGGACCAATGATCATTAGCAAGCTAGCAGCTAGGTGCCCTCTTGCTACCTGGCACATCACACCACAGCATACCACAGCCGTCCTTGGAGACGCTCACCAAAAGTCTGCTATCCGCGGACCAGGCCAGCTGATAGACATCACCTCACAACGAAGACGGCGGAAACCACCGGCAAAATGCCCACTGGACATCACTAGTCACTAGATGGCTCAAAACACCAGGCCAGCTGACGGTGAGAGTTGAGTGGTTGGAGCAAACATAAGGATCGAAACACTGATCTCAATGGATCTATCTCAGAAAGGTGC
>CAXIVM010002588.1:0-13114 GCA_964035705.1 Porites rus | reverse complement strand
AGAAGGTTGGTTGCTTGCTTGCCGATTTCGATACCTCGACGCGTCGAAGTCGCTGCTTCGAAGCGGCTGCGGTATTGAGTTCACCGGACTGCAAAGGGTTTTTCGGTGAAAGAGACGTGGACTGGCACCGGGGTGTCGTGAGTCACGTTGGGTGAAGAAATACGAGGGCAGGAAAGCATTCCTGCCACGTTTGACCTCCGAAAACGAAACGCTTTTTCATGGATCACCAGAAAGTCCATTGGAAATCCCACAACTTTGAGGGTTTGGATGTTTGACATACAGTCCATGTACAGCTTTGACTTTCGCAGTCCTTTTCACATGTTTCACCATTTCAGTGCCTTGTTCTCCAAGGATGAGCACCTTCATGTGTGGCCACCGCTTTGGAATTGTCAGCGGCCAACCAGGCTTTGAGACCGTCTTCAAAAAGCGGGTCCTGCCGGAGCGGCTCCGCGTTTGAACGCACCGCGCGACAACCGCGAGACGCGTCGCGGGCGGCAAACGCGAGGGACGTCAAGGACTTTGGAGACACCAAGGCCAAGAGATGTCTTTTTCTTTTCTCTGTCTCTGTCTCTCTCTCTCTCTCTCTGTCTCTCCCTCTCTCTCTCTGTGCAACATACATAGCACAGTTCAACATAGAGCAGCATCTTGCCGAAGCTGTCCTTTCCGACCTTCCCAATATATTCATTCGGAAGACATGTCGAAACCAGCAACACCCAGGGACCCAAAGTCCGTTGAAAGCTTCTGGTCGCCCCAACACTAAAACGAAGGATTTCCACATATTTCCACCTCCAACATACTGTAACTGCCAAAGCGTCCTAAACATCCCCCAACTTCCCTGGCCACACTGGTGAGATCCGGTTTCTGGAACTTCCACAAAAAGCCCATTATAGATGCTTGCCCATGACCCATTTACATGACCCATTCATTATTACATTGGGGTGTTTGCATGTCTGGAATCGTTTAAAGAAAGGTGGATCCCCTGTGGAATTTCCAGGAAACAATCCTTTAACTTAAACACATCAATCAGATTGATCAGCGTGCAGCTAAGAAAGAACTTTGGTTCACAGTGTTCATGATAGGATTGATGCAGTGGCGCCGGTGAATCCTGGCTTGGGCGATGCCTTGGCAAACTGCGAGCTTCAGCGCTGACGTCTGTGAGGCATTTGCAGGGCAGACATCAATCACAGTGAGCAGCGTGCGCCACGCTGGCACCGGACTTTCTGAGCTCCGTTTGACGCCCCGTAGCTTCCTCGTGTGAGCACCGAAATATGAGACCAAACCAAACCAAAAACGCACCCTAGGCTTCCAACAACCATTCATTTAATAGCTGAATACCCAATCAACTAAGGATTTTACACTACAAAAACCAGGTCGTTCCCATTGGTTTAATGGTCTTGGAAGTCTAGGGGCACCCAAACACCTGGAACACCCGGACCTCCTCGGTTTGGCCCTTCACGCCACAACCGGGACGGACGTCCACGCGAGCGCCGTCCGCGCGAGGAGATGAAGCAACGCATCCTGGCCACCGGGGACCCCAAGGCCTTCGAAGCACTTCGAAAGCTCGACGATGCCGCGCAGAAGACCGCCCCGTGGTCCGCAGATTCGATGGTTCGAACGTAATCTTCGGTGCGTCGACCGTATCGGGGTGTCGGTTCGAGTTCGCCGCCTTGATACATTTGTACTATAGACATCGATCTATAGACTAGCAGGAGGAGTAGGGTTGTTGCCAAGATGGCCATTTTTGTGATGGCAGGAACCTGCCTGGACCCAGCTAAACTGGTCGGTGCTGGTCGGACATCGAACCCGCCTCCGTCTTCTCTTTTTGGCAAAAATTTGGAACATCGCTCCCCCCCCCGATCGTGCGTTTCAGAGTGCCTGTTTTTTCATGTCAGTGCCATGTAGGCAGATTAATATGTCAGTCCAAGATTCTGTCAATAGATCGTTTTCCGAGTTTTCCGACGGTGTTTGTCGACTTCGCTCCGGCGAATCCTGTGATGACGAACGAACAATAACGAACACATATGTTCAGTTGGTCGGTTGAGCGACTCGACCGTTCTGATGCCACGTACGTCTGCGCATTTTGGGATGCAACCGTTTTTGGGGTTTGTTGAACTTTCTAAAGCAGGAGACAGATCTAGATGGACATATGGATTTGGCGGAATCTACCGAAGGGGCCTCAGTACTGAAGATCCACGAAAGTTAGCAAGATCCCTGGCAAACATGTGAGGATTCCCCGAAAGTGTATGGAACACGTTTTGATCCTCACAGCATTCAATTCACATGTTTGAAGACGGCACATGTTTTGACACAGTTCCACTGCCGGTTCCACCCTGATTCCACCTTCCACCTTTCACAGTTTGACCATTGACACGACATCGTGGTCATCGCCAAACATACCAAGGGTGACAGCTTCAAGAACTTCATCCTAAACGTGACGAAGGATGGGCGAACGACGTACGACGGTCGTTTCGTCGAAAACGGGACCGAATGGATGGGGCGAATTCGGGGTATCATGGGATACCGCAAAGCGAGTTCGTTGGGATGTGGCAAGTGCTGATCTGGCAAGTGGATGGAGTGGTGGAGAGAGTCCTCCATGGTATGAATTCAATGCCGAACATGCATCGGTCGGTTTCAAGATTGGCTGTCTTCTTGCACTCATTAACCCTATAAAAGGGTCCAGGACCATCCTGACAACGTCCTTTGGCCCCAGTTCGACTCGAAATGCTTTCACCTTCGTTCGACCATCCGAAGTACGGAGGTACCTGGACCGGTTCAGTGTGGTCTTTTCAGTGCTTTCAGCATGCTTGCCTGGGTCCCATGAAACACTTGCGTTTCGCCTGCTCCCATCCGACGTGCTTGGGCTTCGACCTCGTGCGTTTCGCCTGCTCCGTTCGGCCGGGCCCTTCGCCTTTGGGGGTGTTGAATTTCGGCATTTTGGCACATGAATGCAACTTACTAGTAACGTCCTTTGTTCCTTTGTCTAGTAAGGCCAGGAGCTACTAGTAGCGTCCTTGCTCCTAGTAGCGATGCCCTTTGCTACTATATGGTTGCATAGGGATCCTGTGAGGGTTTAGTGATCCTCGGAGAAGTGGTGCTAAACCCATTTATCACCAGCGACGACACCTAGCTCGGGTGCTCCGGACACTACGAGTGACATGGTGACCTCTATAAAGGCTGGGTCGATGGCATCGATGGTCGGTATACCTATATATACCCATGCGCTCGGGGTTGTTAATGGACAGCCCGAATCAATCTAAGGGGGTATAGACACCCTTAGGGTCCTGGTAGATCTTCCGACGATGCAATTTGTTTTTGGTTTGGGGTTTGGTTTCATGAGAGAAACGGCCGAGATGTTTATAGTTAAGGACCTTCAATATTGCCCTAAGTATCCCGGGACCTCCCATCGCAGGGGTCGGGACCCGAACCAAAAGCTCCAAGTGAGCAATGTCATAAACCTCTATGAAATAATTTAGGTAGGACTTAAGATTATGAATCTTTGCGAAAGGAAAACTGCAGTTGGGGAAAGCTTGGCGAAAGGTTTGGAGCAAGGCTCTGAATTTTTGATGAAAGGATTTTGTTGTGAAAGGGTTGGCGAGAGAGGTTTTCAGTACAAGGCATGTCATCCAAAGAACCAGTGGAAAGGTTGGCGAAATGTTCGCGAAGATGTGGCGAAAGCAGTGGTTGCAGATTAGGAATGATTCCCCTTTGCTGATATTTTTCTTAGATGTAAGTAGCAGAAACTCGGCGAAAGGGTTAGCGAAAGAGGTTGTTGGGTGAAGTGGGTCGGCGAAAGCAACACATGCAGCCGCTTGCTGCGTTGCGAAGGGATTGGCGAAAGGTGTTTATAAGCTTGATACGAGTTCCGGATGGTTTTTGGCACCGCTCAAGTGAGAACTCAAAGTCTCAGGGTGGTACACTGCAGTGATGCAGTGTGGTCGGGCTCCAAGCACCTGTTTTGAATTTGATGGCACCGAAGAACCAGTCTCATAAGGCCAAAATCACAACTACAGGTCAACCATAGAGGCTCTATAAGAAGGCCTTTACACTCTATAAGGCCTTTTCACTTCTTATTGATTTGAAGGCTCTGACTACGGGAAATGCTGACCACTTACCCCTCGTTACCCTGCGGTTCTCGGGCGGTTTTGGCGAGCTCGCGCCAGGATCTCTGCGGGGACTACATGTTGCCGGGCAGTGTTAACGTTTGTTTGTTTTGTTTGCACGTGTGTGTTTTTGCGATGGCCTCAGCCTAGTAGCTCAATTCTATGTTACGATTACTGTTATACTATGCATGCAGCAGTGTGCGTGTCTGCACGATTCCAGAGCTCGCGAGACGGACGGGCGCGAGACGGACCGTGTGCTGCGGTGAGACGGACTGCGGGGACCGGTACGGTTTTGGTCTGGATCTGTCACGACACCATCGCAGGAAAGGACGATCGACTCCTGGTTCCGTCGGAAAGGGCTCAATCCGGATCCAGGAGACACCGAACATCAGGTACGGTGAGGACGGAGACACCGCTATGTAGGTGCCAGGAGGGTTCAATCACTTGCTGAGAAGGTACGACTGGATCCCTAGGGAATGTAACAAGTGGTGGATCGTGACTATCCCGGGTATAATGTGTCATATTGGCAGTTCTGGGTGTGCACATTGCCTTGTATATTACTCAACCACCCTCACAATCAGACAACCCCTCGAACACTTACAGCGATCCTTTTCAACATGTCTGGACACAGAGTTTCCATCATCTTCCAGAAACCTACCCTGCAGACCGAACCCAACTCGAATCTGCCTTCGCCGAGAAGTTGGATCTCCATTTGCGTCAGGTTGTCCAACTAAGTCACCCGTCCATCCCAAGTCTTGCTGCAGATTCCGGATGTTTGCGCCGACTTTGCGGAGCTCGGCTCCCGCCGCGCCGCAGTCAGCGCGCCGCCGTCCGCGCGGCCGTCCGCGCGCGCGGTCCAGCCCAGGCTGTATGGATATCTCCGACAGCGGAACTTCTTGGGCAAGAAGGTTGAGCCCAAACTGCCCCACTTCTTCCACTCCCAAGCCCATATCAAGTGCCTCGGACCGACCAACCGGCTTCGGACCGACCTGGTTCGGACCGCGGTCTCGGTGGACCCAAGGAATGTTCGGATTTGATTGAGCCAATGAGTTCGAAGAGCAAAGGGCGTAGATAAGGTTTGAACATGGAACCCTGTGACCTTCATGATCATTGATAGCATTGACGTTTTTCTGCCCACCAATGGTTCCGCCAGCGTTTACCGCACAGTGGCAGCTCCGGAAGATCTTCCCCAGGGCTGCCCCCCCCCAGTGCGAGAAAAAAGACGGCTCACAGGAGCAAGTCTGGATCCCCTACGAGTCATGGAGTCCAACCCCTTGAACCAGCACCATCCTATCAGGACACCCGAATAGTCGATCCCGAATAGTCTTGAAGAGTCGTGATTGATCGGCCCAGTCGGATGGTGGCAAAAACGAGCTCCATAAGGTCCCAAGAGCCCATCTCAGTGCACAGACCCTGACATCTGTTCGCACCATCCAGATCACCTAACCACCGAGTTCGCTCGGTACGAACGGGTCGACTCCAGGTGAGCCAACCCCTTCGTTTCTGCGTTGGAACCGTCCCACGGAACCACACGGTCCCACGGTCCCCACGGTGTCTCCGCTAAAGCCCCGAAGCTCCGCTGTTTTCGCCGAGGTTCGGAAAAGATTTGCTGGCCTCTTGGCGTCTGGATATGGTGCAGGTCTGGTGCAGTCTCCAGGTCAGTCTATACCTGGTCCTGGACACCTGATGTTTCGTGTTGGAACTTCGCAAAATGAGGTTTTTCACTGACCTGGACTCGCAACAGTCGAGGTCAGTTCCTGACCTCTAGGGTGGATTAAAAGACTCAAAGGAAGAGGTTTGTCAAAGGATTACGGCTAAGGCTGTGAGTCTCTGAGGTGATCCAGGGATCTGGCGTCACCTGAGACCACCGGTCTCGACCAGAAGCCGAAGACGCCAATCATCGGAGCGCCGTCTGGAGCCGAAAGGGGACCCTGGAAAAGTGATGGAATTCCGGACCAACCTAGCGCTTCCCATGGGTGACCTATAGTTGGTGACCCTTTTTTCGCAGTGTGGGGTTGTCCAGCCAGGTCACCCCGAACGGAAGCAGCTGGGTTCGGCGCTTCGCCGGTTTTGCCGATGGCCCGAGGATGTGACGACCTCCCCCAACGAGGCAGCGGCCTTCACGGGGTATCACTCAGACATCGACCGCAACAGCACCTCGGACGAGGATGTTCAACGGGGAGACGGCGCGGGAGGACCTGTGAAAGGTGAACCCTAGGGCTCCTGGAGCCTCTAAACCCACCCCAAACACGTTCTTAGAAGGTACTTGGAGCCCTGGGGGAAGGAATGCCAGATCCACCGCAGGTTACTTCAGTTCGTGACCTGTTTGGAGTCGCATCCAGACTCCAGACCTTTGACAGGGCTGTTCTTTGCGACCGAAAAGACCACGGGATCAAGTTCGGTGACTTGAAGAACCAGGAATAGAAAACACATGACAAAACTAGATCTGTTCAAATCCATTCAGGTCCAGGCACACACCGTTCAGTGCAGCAGTTCATAACTGTCCAGGTGCCCCCTTGCATCCGCCGCCGCCTTGCTGTGAAGCACAGGAGAAGGAATTGTGCATCCGCCCAACTCTCCGACTGTCCGAATTGAGTCCATCTCAGGTCTCAACGGTTGTATCGCGAAATGCCTGAAAGGAGCATGAAACACGACAAGCATGATATGCCTCCAAGCCACCAAGATGTGTCCCCCAACAATCCATCCTACAAATCATAGAACATAAAGCCACCCCAATGATTTGTAAGCATTTAAGATGTTTTGTTGCCATCCTTGGACGCGAGTCGTCTCGCTGCGCAGTGAGATCGGCCAGGTATGACCTGGATGATCAACGTGCGGCATCCAAGAAACGGCTTGGCGACACAGACGATGGTTTTTGCTCACAGCGAGCATGCGCATACAGCATGCCTCGCTGCTACAAGCCTCCACGACTTCATTTTGGGATCCATGTGTTTTTGCCTGTTTTCCAAGGTTTTTGGAGAGTTTTTGCACTTCCAACCAGAAACAATGGTTGAGAACTCTGTTATGCAAAGGACCTAAATGGCCCCAGGGTCATATGGGAACAACCCTTTGTTTTTGCCTTGGGACTGGTTGGGATCATGGGAACCCCCGCGTCACTTCTGTTTGCCAATAGATTCGCGGCCCAGGAGACTCAGTGTGCTGACTCCTAAACCAAGGATTTGAGACTAAGTTATTTTACTACAACTCCAGGTCAACCTTTCTGATTGCAGTAGCCAGGGGTGCAGGGGGGTTGGGAAATATCAAGGAAGCCTATAAACCTCTAACCAGCCTACCCTTCTGTTGAAGGCTAGGGTTTGCTTATTACATAATGTGAAGTACCTGATCCAGCATCTACAATGAGTACAAGTGCAAGAGCGTTTCATTGTTGGGAATGCTTCAAATCCGGGCACGTAATAGGGGACCAAAAAAGACCATATACCCCATGGGAGTCCAAGACTGCTCAAATGAAGTGTCTGTAGATGACCCGAAACACCAATTCACTTCGGTGGTGTCATGACTTCAAGGGCTTAGGGCTCTTTCGTTCCGATTCGGAAGCGATACTCGCGTCCGACGTCAGATGTAACTGCAGATCGTCCGACGGCATCGGCCGTCTTCGCCGTATTCCTCAACATCGATCTTTCGGTGTTTGGTTTGAAGCTGTCTCACGCAATCGATATCAGATTGTTCACTCGGGATGTTGGAGTCTGTTGGAGAGCATGCGAATTGAGTTCGATTCTAAGGGGATTCCAGGGAGACGTCCGTGTCAAGTGCTTGGATGTTTCGACACATTCGAGTGGAACTCACCGTTCGAAAGACCATAGGGTCGTCTTCTGACGCTGGATGTCAACGATATAGTTCCACGTGTGTTGTTTGGGGAGGTTTCTTCCAGCTTATACTAGCTGTCGTTTGGGCTTGCTTCAGGTAGACCAGGTAGACGACATGTCACCTGGTGAACTGGAGAGCAGGTCATTGGTGATTTTCGCAGATTGGGTCTGAATTTGGATCAAAATGGGGGAATCGATCTTCCAGGAGCTGCATTCTTCCAAGTGTCCAAGACACTCCGTGGAAAAAAAAAAAAAACAGTCAACCACCTCGCCGCTACGCCACGCTTGTCGCTTGTTCACTCCTCCAGTCTCTGGTCCACTGTCGCTTCGCCGCCTTCAGGCGCAGGCTGCGAACCCGGCCATGGGCTTGAATTTCTGGCAATATCCTGTCTCTTGGACGAGTCGCAAAGAGGTCGGAGACGCCGCAAAGCTGCGAACTTGGTTGGACCCAAAAAGCCAAAACCGCGGAGCTTCGAGCTCGATCTGGGCGCAGCGCAGAAAGCAGCACGTGCAGCTCAAGCAGCTTCCCACTGTTTGAGGGGTCGAAAAGGGTGAGAATAGAGTGGGAAGCTAGATCTATAGCATGATCTAGCATCAGATCAATTCCAGGAGGTTTGGAGTTGGAGATGTGAGATCTGGGTCTGTCTGGACATGGAGATAAGCTGTTGTCAGACACCGAGTTCCAATTTGCACCGGAGGCAGGTCCGTGCCACGTACGTCGTGGGCTTCACCCTCCTTCCTCGCAGTCGAAGGGTGAAGGAGGGTTGATAGCTTGCACTGCTTGCACTCGCTCTTTGCGTGTAGAATCAGGTGATGTTTTGTCTAGAACGGAGTGATGTGCAGATAAGTCTCACATCAGGAGATCCCAACACATACCACCAAGAGAGGTAGCCAGTGACCGTAAATAGGACCCGTCACCAGGAGTACCGGGATAGGCTAGGGTTGGGTCCTTCAACCTCTGGCCATCTACACGACCTGTGTCGGGTCTTCTTCGGCTTCACACCGGACCGGAGCTCCGTCACCGGTCCACCGAGGCCACGCAACACGTCACCCCGGAGAGGGGCGAGTGAGTCGAGCGCACAGGGTGGGGACCGAAGAGTTCGACGCATGACCGATCTTCCATATAGGTATACCCTGGGAGTCAAAGACTATCAAATGAAAGGTCTTTAGGAAATCTGAAAGGGAACTTCCTTTACTTCAGCCGGTCAAAATATAGTCTTTGGACTTCTATAGGGTATATATACCAACACCTTCATGTCGGGGTTACCTGGCTGGTTTCGCCCCAACCCACTACGATCAGGGACCTCCAGACAGGACACCCCTTGAAGGTCCAGGTAGGTATATGTGTGCAAGTGGTTGGTTTTATATGTTACTAAGCGAAGGCATGCAGACATTTGACATATAGTTGGAAGATCTAGGTATATAGCTTAAAGCCCATTGATATAACTCAATGATCTAATTTCAAGAGCTAGGGAAGTCGTAGGGTGACCAGCAGACAACCAACCTGCTAGACGAAGAACCCGATGCAACCTATTCCAGCACCACGGAAGAGGTGGTTATTGGACGGAACATATACGTAGGAAAAGGGGTGTCCATCAACCAGCCAAACTCCGTGGTCAACCTCTTTCAGCCCTTTTTGTAGCGCAGAACTGCACCCATCAGCCACGTCGACGGGGGCCCCCCCCAGCAGAACACGGAAAAACCGCGCAGTTGACCTTGAGATCGGGTCAGCCAGCTGCTGCTTGGCGCATCAAGCACCGCTTGGTCAGCGGACCAGGTCCAAGCAGCGCGAAAGTCGGTGAGGACCAGGTCATCAAGACGGAGCAACAAGGCCTTGGCAGAGGAATCTCAGGCGGGGCACCGCGCACCGCGCGAGCGCGCAGCGCGAGGACTGGACGTCCACGTGGATCTGGAGGTGCACCGAGACAAAAGCCGTGGGATGGCGTGGAGGACCCTGCACACCCCAGCCCTCGCCCCTATAGTAAATGTGGAGAACATCCAAAACGCCCTTGCCATCGCACCAATTGGGGTTTGGGTGTGTGGCGAAGGGTGCGTGGCGGGTAGACGAAAGCATGGTGATGGGCCTGGGCTGTGATGGCAAGGGTTCCATGGCAGAATATGGAACGACAGCTGAGTTTCTTCCAAGTGAGAACAAGGATAACCCAGGGCATCCAGTTACCACTATAGCTGGTAACCAGTGGTTCCAAAGACTATAACGACCTAGAATCCTTGGTTCCTTATATAGTGGAGACCAAATATGACACAAACGTGCAAAGATGCAACCTGTGAACATGGACATTCTGTAGTGACATGAGCAACCGACAAAACAGATACAACCAGAGCCATGAGGATTTTCAGCTGGACTCATGCTGGAGAGGCATAAGATCATTCATGTGGCCCAGGCCCCTTTGCCATCTACGAGTGATGGCCTGCAGCAACAACAGTACCATGGCACCGGTACGAATACGAGCTTTGAATCCGTGCGAATCCCATGACGTTGTTGCCGAAAAAAAACGACGTGAACGACGTTGAGGATGTTGTGGGGAGTGTGCAAACCGTCGTGGGTACTTCGCGTGAGTACTTCGCGTGACGAGACCCGAGCCGCTGGAAAGACGACACGTGATCAAGAACCCCTGCCGGGGCCGGCTCCCGAGTGAAGTCTGAAAGCTTCTTCTCGCGGTGCTGGAGGTGGTTCCGGAGTTGCTGAAGGTGCTGGTGATGTCACATGTTCCCCATTCATATTGGATGATTTTGAAGGCAACACTTAGGGTTTCAATTTCAAGGCAATAAGCCTTCGAGACTCTTGGCGGTGTATTCCACCATGTTCCACTTACATGCACCTATCCATCCTATCTAAATCCTATCCTCTCCAAGAAACCAGGAATCGACACATGGTGCATCTCCATATCTTGATACACCTGATCCCAGCACACCTCTCCCCGGTACCGCGCGGCGGCGGCACACGTCCCTTTTTACGCCTGCGCACGCGGGATGGGAGGCGCTTATGACGAGTATCAACTTCGGTGAATCGCCCTATCTCCCTGGCACCTTGCTCGACGAGGTGGTGAACAGTCGCTCGGAACGAGCTCCGGCCCTGGACCCGTCGGGCGCCCACGGGACGTCGGGAGATGTCCCAGGCACGGCGGACGGGAACGTGAAAGACCCGGCACGGAAGGGTTTGACCCGGCACATGAAGTCCGGGACTTAAAAGGGGTGCTCAAAGGCTTGGAGACATTGACACCCTGAAAGAGACCCATAGAAACTGACGGACCACAATGGAAACTGGTATGAAAGAACATCGTTTGCCGGGTCTAGACGGTGTTTTGTTGGAGACAGACGAATGAGTTCTCGCCCCGAAACCCGCGCCCCGGCCGACTGAAATGGACAGAAGTGTGAAGTGCTTGAGCCGCGTCAGCCGCAGAGGCTTGGGCCCTGAAGTTTTTCGCACAGAGTCCTTCATCGATTCATGAATTTGGGTGAAGAAGAGCAAAAAAGAATCTGATTTAGAATGATTCTAATTACCAGAAAATCACTCCTATCATGAACCAGAATTCATTTATTTGGGTTAAGATCTTAGTACTATCCGCAAGCTTTCGGCCACCTTCTCATCTCTGCCTTGTTGATAAAACCAGCCAAAAGGCGGTGCAAGAGGCATTGGGGCGGTACACGAGCCCAACACCGCCTCAGCCTCGTCCGAGGTGGTTTTGCCTTCAAGGATCTCTTCGACTGCGACGGCGAGGAGGCCAAATCGGCCCCACCCGGCATCTCCTGCGACGCTCGGCGCGGTGCAGTTCCGATGGTTACTCACCTCGGGACACGCCCGGCACGTAGGTCTTCGGTGTGCGGGAACCCCTCCCTCAAAAAGGAAGAGAACAACATGTCATGTCTTTTGTTCATGATTGCATTTTCAGGTGTCTCTACATATTTTGTATGGAAAGTATTAAAAGCTCCGTGGTGCATAAAAACATGTTTGTCCCACAGATGATGCAGGAGTTTGCATGCTTGTGCGTTCGTGTCGGGAGATTCGGTGTTTTGCACGGGGGGACAGTGTGGATCGCTCAGCTGATGGCCTCCACGCCGTTCCAACGCCGGGGTTTGGACCCTGAATTCTCATGGGCGTTGCATGTCAGAATAACCCACCATGGATGATCATGTAGATCAAGAAAGACTATAATAGTGACCATAAAGTCTCGTGCAGATGATTCAGATGATGGAGTTGATCTACTCCACTCCACAGATCATCAAACATGGACCCTTAGCTTTTCTCCGCTGGTCAATGGCCTAGCATCGAACATCGCTCGATACCGGCTGTAGGAGAGCCCATTCTTCTCGTTGGGGCTCCTGGCCGCCTACGTCCGAATCTGTCGGCTGCCGCTTTCATGCTGCTGGTCGCCCAACCAAGGATGGTGGGGAGAAAGGCTACACGCACAAAGAGATGCTCAGCCGGCTTGGGGTGGGCCATGGCATGGGAAGGCGTCAGAGTTTCGATTCGGCTCCAAGTACCCTCTGAGAAGGTGGGACTGGGGTGGGTGCCAGGAGGGTCCAGTCATACACTAGTCATACCATTTGAGGAGGTACGACTTGGAGCCATAAGGTAAATATCATAATCTTGTGCAGTCCTTTCTGTGTGATATTTGGGGACTGTTGCTTTGCTTGGATTTCCTCAACATTCTTTCGAGATACTTCAGGATGCTGGGGAATGCCTGTGAAATTGTTGTTTAATCGGCTTGTTATCCGACGGATGCACCTATTCATGATCATTTGCACAGAAGACAATCCGAAGTGACTCATGTTTCAGATGTTCTCAGCATGAGTCACTTTGGTACAGAAACTTCCAGTCTCGAACCTTCCTCGCTTGGTGATGACACGACCCATGAAACTGTCATAGGACTGCCGATCAGGTAGGCGTGGTGAAAGAGGGGTCAATGGGGCAGCAGTCCTCATCAGTCGTGTCTGGGTTTGGTGATGATCTTCGCTTCAGAAGCGCTTTTACTGGCTGAGCGGAGACTGGTCGTCTTTCCACACCTGCAGGTTGTGGTTTTGGTTGGACACGAAAGCACACGTGTGGCTCTTGCTTGGCGTGCACTTGTCGGAGGTGCGGTGCGGCGACAGGGTGTCATGCCACAACGCCACAGGTCCGTGGTGTCACTCCATGGTTTCTATCGACAAGTCCAATGATGCAGGTCCAAA
>CAXIVM010002587.1:0-14261 GCA_964035705.1 Porites rus | reverse complement strand
GAAATGTCATCGTCTCCAGCTTCGATGGAAGCCGCCAAGATCTTAGATGCGTTCGGATCTCAGCCTGGGTATTCTAAGGAACAAGCTGACGCTCGGCAAGCATATACCCAAGCCACCTTCACCGGCGCGCCGACATGGTTGAGATTACCTACAGATCGATGGCCTAAGGGTTGGAAAGGAAAATACAATGACCCATTGGTACCAATGTTGTTGGCATTGTACGGACGCCCAGATAGTGGTGGTATTTGGGAGGCGTACTTTGAAAAGCAAATTGGTAAGAAAGGATGGCAATCTGTTCTGAAAGAAATTTGGCGTTCGGTTTTCTATCATCCTGAGTTTGATGCACTCCTTGTTGTCTATGTAGATGACCTCAAGCTCGCAGCTCCAACCAAAAAGATCAAGACTGCGTAGAAGTCAATTTCCAGTATGATTGATACAGACGATCCAGAACCTTCAATAGGTACTTCGGATGCGAGCATAGGGAAGAGCGAGACATCAAACTCGATATCAAAGAACATCCTTTCTACGACATCTTTAGCACGGGTAAGTCCGTCGCCGCGCAGACGCGAACTGAAGACTACTGGTCTTATGATGAGGAACAAAACACATATACCAGGCATCACCTATATAGTAGGAAGAGACGTTTTGTCCCTGTGGACCAAGGTCTGACCGTGCCTTGCCAGCATTTCCTCGCACTAAGGACTACCATCAAAGACAACGACGAAACTGAGGTACAAGATGATTGGATCGTAGATGGTGCCTACAACGAGGGGGGCTGGTGGACGGGCAAAACGGTCTTCCAGTGCTGCCCTAACCGGCAAGCCGATGTCGAATACCCAGAAGGCTATGCTATGGCAAGCAAGAAGAAAACTGGGGTTAGAAACAAGACTTCTGCAAAGCAAGCAGCGCGTGCGCAGAAGTTCACTAACATGTCCGATCTCCCGGTCATGAAAGGTGCATGCATGCGCAAACATGTTAATTGTGTTTACTATGACGTGCGTGACTTTCTTTCCTCATGCGTAGATGCATACTGTGACTTGGCTAAGGTCAAAGGTAAGGACCTCAGGAAAGCTTCAACACCGTTTCATGAGCTTAGAATTGCTAGACCTCGTGAAAACGAGGAACAACCTGAGGGACCTTTGAAAGGTATTGCCAGCCGGATCCTTATGAAAGTGTTATTCGCGGCGCGGATGGCGCGCTATGATCTTTTGCGAGCGACTCAGTCATTAGCTTCAAGGGTAACAAAATGGTCACCTGATTGCGATGCAGGATTGCATAGATTAATTTCCTATATAAACTCCTCATTAGATATCACCATGCGTGGATTTATGGGCGATAGATTTTCGGAACGTCAACTTTGGCTATTCGCAGATGCTGACTTGGCGGGGGAATTTGATAACAAGAGTACTACCGGATCGTTCATGGCCTTAGTCGGCCCGAACACGTACTGGCCTATTAACGCCTTCAGCAAAAAGCAAACGGCTACTGACAGAAGCCGAAGTAGTCGCCGCCAACCACGCCGTTCGTGCTCAGGGCCTTCCGTCGCTATCGCTCTTCAACTATTAAATAGCTATGAGCGATCCTAAGTGTCCGCCTCAGGCCAAGACGCGACGAGCTGGCGTAGCTGCCAAGCCGAAGGCGCCTACTCTGCATGAACCCGTGTCGGTCGCCCGGATTGACCCAGAGTTGGACGAAATTAGGTACGGTTTTCTCCATAATGGCCCGAAAGTGTTGCTAATGTCAACCATCTTCAGATTCGCTTAGGACCATGCTTCACCATTCGGTTCATGGAAGACAACCAAGCTACCATCACCATTCTGTCCAACGGTAATTCCGTTAACGTGCGACACACCGATAGGACTCAACGTGTTTCATTCAGTTGGTTGAAAGAAACGTTTGATAGTGACCAATTCGATTTAATTAATGTGAATACACTTCATCAAGCTGCTGATGTTCTTACTAAGCCATTTACTTCACCACAAAAGTGGGATTCCGCACTTTACATGTTGAATATGGTGTCTTACACCTACCAAAAACCACCAAGCAAGGGTAATTCCTTAGCCGTGACGCCCTCAAGGGGCGATCCTGTGCAGTACTTCGACATTTCAACCCCTGAGCATTCCGATAATGATGAATTGGATCTGGGGGTAACGCACTGCCCAATCAGCAACCCAAACAACGAACGAGGCTCATGGTTGAATGGTGTTGTTCACCTGATTCCAAGCTTGGCCAACCAAGGGCTGCTTCGAAAGGATGTACTGTTTTTAGGGTTACTGAAAGTGAGGACGCCACAACAAGGAAACGCGTTGATCAAATGATACAAAAGACAATGCAATTTTGGAAGGACAACCACAAATGCAACGTCCACATTCACATTTCACTTCCATGTACTGGAGGATGCCCATGGAACAATGTGAACAAGGATTTGCCAGGAGGAAAGGAGAGGATACAGCAACACCAAAAGAAGTTTGCTACCCTCCTCAAGAATGTTGACAAATTCCTTGAAGGTATTTCTGTTGTTTCCCCTTCCATTTCTTTTGAGCTTCCTTCATTTTGCGAGTATTGGAAGTGGAAGAGTGTTAAACGTTTCAAACAGAAGTATAGACTTGTTGACTACAAGCTCCATGGCTGTCAAGTTGGGGTAACGGATGAACATGGCACACCAATTTAAAAGGGTTGGACAATTTCATCCGACGTTGAGGCGTTTGCTGCTCTTGAACAGCTTAGGTGTGATGGACAGCATGAGCAATGCGCAATCTAGGGGCAAAGCGCTTAGGGAAGCTGAAGGTTACACGTTTAGGTTGACCGATAGGATTCATACCATGTTCAAGAACTTAGGTCAACGTGTATTCGCTCAGCCCTGCGCTAAGGTCCCTACTGTTCATGCTGCATGCGCCATACCCCACACACACGCACACTCACACCCACATTAACACCATCGCTCACAATTACCACATCACAACTTGCCGCCGCACTTCACTGACTAAGGTACCACTTAGGTCAGCTAGCCCGTGCGCAGTCCGATCCTCGTCTGACAAGCACCCTTCACCGGGTTGCCAAGCCATGGGCGACATCAACGAGGACGACTTGCTGCAGATCGAATGGGATCGACATAGCAACGAACCTATTGAACGATATTTATCCGTCAACCACTCTCCGGAAACGGAGGAGCGATGGATCAAATTCATTGCCGTACGCCGTCTACCAGGGCATGATGTTGACGGAGGAAGGTTCGAAGCAGCATCACGATCAACTCGTTGAATTATTGAGGGCGGTGTACCCCGTGATGTTGTATGACTGCTGGGTGAGCGACTACATCTTCACGGATGCTATGAGGGGCCTCACTACGCTTCACCCCTCGATGTTCGGCCACCTCAACGTGCTTGCGGAAACGCAACGCCGAAAGGCCGCTGTCATTGTGAGAGACTCCGTGCTTTGCTTCCTTAATGGGAAGCGCAGTCGCACCGCCTACGAGCCCATCGAGGAGATCAAAATTGCTTTTGGTCGAGAGTGGGATTTTGTTGAAGTGAAGATTGTGTGGGGCGCCGACCTCCCTCGACTTATGAGGGAGTATGAGGCTGCTGTTGCTCGCGTACATGCAAGGGCCCATATTACAGCACGAGATTGAGCACGTGATACTCCACGGATATTTGGAATGATTTGGTGGAATGGCAACGATCTCGTTGGCCGCAATGGTATCACGCCCTACGACCACTCTTGGCGTTATGAATGTGCGCACCCGGACCCGGTCGGGACACGGGCGCGAATTTTGGGTACCGTTAAACGGTTAGCCGATTGCAAAGCATTTTCGGATGAGCTTTGTTGCATTTGCGGTATTTCTTCGTATTTGTATGAATTGCCCGACTGTGTATATAGATGAATTTGGGCGGAAATCAATGCTGTGATTGAGGACCTTGGTATTCATCGGTTTCAACCCGACAACCTTAGCTTTCAGTCCGACCGCGTGGGCAATTGGCGCTTGAGGAAGACGCAAGAAAACATTGATCGATTTGTAAGCTACCTCGTCTCCCTCGTGAAGTTGTCGTACCACGCAAATGTCGTTGAAGCTTCCCGAGAGGCAATTGCCGCACTGAACAGGGTGAAACGGTTTCGTTACAGTTGGGAAACCGGCGAAACCGTCAAGGTCCCCGAATCGTATTTGCAGCTCATCAACGATTTTGCGGAGCTGCGTATGGCGAGATTTCAGCACACCGCGGGTCAAAGCAGACAGTTCACAATTGAAGAGATTCAGGCATTTAGCCCTTTTGAATCCAACGACGTGTCCGTCGACGAACTGCGAGCCTCTGTTAACCTGGAAGGCGAAGACCCACAAGATGTGCTACAATATGTCAACATCATTCCCCTCGTGGAGCTCCCGGAAGAGCAGGCCGCCTTGGACGAAGAGATGATCGAAGGCACCGCAGCCGACGTAAATGTCGAGCCGAAAGTGGAAGAGAGTGAGGAGAGCGCTGCTGTTCCGGATAGCAATATGGGGACCGATGATGCAGTACCTGGGCTTGCCACAACCTCCGTAGGCGTAAATGCCTTGCCATCAAAACCAGAACCAGATCAACATATGATGGAAATTGAGGCCCAGGTAGTGAAGCCATGGCCAATGAAGGTGATGAGGCAGACGCCCAAATGGCCCCTGAGGCAAGCAACGATCCTGTTCCAGGTCAGTCGACATCTTCCGCATCAAGGCCACCTTTACCTCGCTTGAGGGGAAAAGGACAGGGGCAGGGCACACCTGCACAGGCTCCCGTAACGGGGAGCTTCCTGCAACCGGAGGGCGTCGACGATTCCGACCTGAAGTTTTCCGGATAGGGGAAGGGTAGACTCATTCGTGAGATCAAGCCCGACCCTGAGTACAAAAACATGCAGGTTGAAATCGAAGAGGTCCTTGGCAAGTCTCCTTACCCGGATCACCTTTTGAAGGCCATCGGCAATGGAAATATTCAATTTCTTGAAGAAGATTTGGGACGAAACGCAAAGCAATATACTCTGTACCACATCACAGGACACAGGTACTACTATGAGTATGAAGACAATCACGGCTTTCCGTCGGAGTGGGATTGTTCGTGGCCCAAACACATCCGTAGAGGGATTTCTGGATTGCTGAGGGGACACGTGAGGGATGTCTCGATCTATGATCCCGCTTGTTACCTTCCTGTGTACAAGTTATTGCCGCTTGCGAAGAACAAGTTTCCCGACTATGCAGATCGCATCAATCTTTATGAGTTAATTTCAATGGCGATTTATGATGAGAAAGATCGCGTTGAATTTCTATGCGTATATGATTCAAAGATCAACGAAGAGCTGGAGCTCTGGGCGGCGCCGGTCAAGGTCCGATGTGGACAGGGCCACACGGATGACGTGTTGGAGACACGATCAAACGAAGTTCTAGCAACAATAATTTATTGCCGACCAGACCATGCCCACCGATACAATCGACGACTCACGGCTCATGGCAACCGCGATATCCCTCCTCGACTGTACCACAGGACGCACGAGGAGGCGGCGCGATCTATCATTGCAAACGGACTACTTCCTGGAGGAGGAGCCGGCGGACCCAAGAGCAAGGGTAACTCCTTTTTCTCCATACTACCTCTGGGAGACCAGAAGGCGATGTCAGGTGTCCGTGCAAATCGTCCCGTCGAAATTTGTTTCTCTACAGCAGAAATCATCGAGGCGGGCGTTGACCTATTCTTGACGAACTCGAATGCAATGATTACAAGTCATCGTGTTCCCAACGCGTGTATCTTGTTCGCTACACGCGCCCGCGTAAATGCGGAGCCTGAAGTGTTCTACTCAAGGCCACAAGCTATTGATCCAGCAAACATTGAGGTTGGGCTCAACAGGACGACGTCAGTTTGATCCCGGGTGAAATTTCAGAAGCGCGTACCGTGTTGGGAGGCATCAATGAAACGACACCTGAGGAGCGTACAGCTGCCAGCAGCGCCATCAAGAAAGAGACCATGGAGGCCAGCCACGATACCGCAGTCCCTCGAATCGAGAGCGGGTACTTCCTCCTCCACCTCCGCACATTCAGCTGCGACAAGTGCGCAACCCTTTCCTTAGCAGGAATGGCATCATGTCACAGGTGCGGAGCAGTCTTTCAGGGTGGTTCAACTGATGGTCCTATTTCCAAATTCGAAGACGGTGCAACAGCAGGGGGGTGTTCCCACCAATATGACATCCACCAGCATGCTTGACAGCATTGCCGGACAAGACATGCAACCAGGTCGTCCTCCTGCTCGTGGTCCTCGGTTGATAGTCAAATTATCCTTTCTGCACGAGGCCGTCTTCGCCGAGCATTGCAAGCTGGGTATGAAAATGTTTATGATCGGTCCAACCGCGACGATGTCTTCGCCACCTCCTTAACCGGAGAGGGACGCACTGCATTTGATGCAGCTGCAGGAAGACTTGTTTGCGTCGCTGCAACTGCCAGCGCCTTCTCGATCTGCCAAACAGCGATCAAAAGGGAAATCAGTTGTCAGCGATTTGGACCGACAGGATAGGGTCGACCTTGCCAAGCTCGCGTACATTCGATGCGGCGTCGACAATCTTCATACCTGTTTCAAGCAAGGGCTCGATGAGAATTTTCTCATTAGCTATCGTCGTGAATTTTTGTCCCTTCGACAATTCGCTGCATTAATTGGCAACAGCCGAGACGAGCTCAAGATCCAGGGTTTCATTCCCACGGACGACATCTACGGTGATATTCATTGCATCCGCATACCTCGTGGAGACACGATGGGCATTTTTTACAAGATTTTGAGTGAATTTGCGGAACAGAATGAACATTTTGCCAATTTGCAATACCAGCGGAATGCCCAGCAGTCAGCAAATATGCAGGAGCGAGACCGCGGGCAGTCGATTGGGCAAATGGGATTTATGAACATTGAACAGCGCATGGCAACGCCTATTCCAAAATTTGCGGATTGCGGTCAGGATATGACTTCGTATGAAGTTTTGCGATTGGAACAGCTATTGCTGGAATTCGGTCAGCGAGATTCTCCATCTCCTCAGGCGCCTGTAAATAGGCCGCCATTGACACGAAAGCGTCCGCAGTCTTACAATGAAGGCGTTGATGATGCTGATAAAAGACCAAGATTACAGTGGAGGAAGAAAGAAGATCGAGACCAATCTGGCCGCTTCGCAGCATGGACTGATGATAGGATTCCTCCGCCTGGTGTGCCGAAACCACCAGCTCCCGTAACTGGGATGCATACGTCGTCGGTGTACAGGCCACCGCAACCTCCTGCTCAAGAATCAGCGTCTCCAAAGGAAGACTTCCCTAAACGGAATGTCAACGCAGAACAGAATGTTGCTCCCAAGGGCAAAGGCCGAAGCGGTTCCACCACAGAAGGATCTACAGCTCCCGCAAAAGGGAGGCCGTGCGATGTCTTTCCTCCCTGAGGACAGGGCGCCCAGAAGAGGCAACGTCCCAAAGGACCTCCTTGGTCCGCCACTGCACACGCCACCGCCAGTCAAATCCCAAAGCCACCGAACTATCCACCACCGCTGCCAATGAAACAAGCTCCTGTATCACCACCTCCACTTCCGGCGCCAGCTCATCCACCAATGACTGGTTTATCGCCGCCACCAAACGGCAACCAATCCAGCAGAGGCACCGCCGCCGAAGGTTCCACCCAATTCATCCAGCGGCGTTCCAGTTCACACCAGGCCAGCGGACTTCAACCTGACGCCGAAGCCGCCGCCGCTTGCCGATCTTTGCAACCGGTTGCAACCTTCCGTAAAGGGAAAGGGCAAAGGCAAGCAACAAGGACATGTTTGAGAAGGTCCATATGAGGCACGACCATGGCATTTGTGCAATGTGCCGCCGCCACCGTTACCCTCAGGGGCTCCATCATCATCATCGTCATCGCATGCTCCCGTAACTGGGCAGCCTACGATGCGAGGTACAGATGAGCGACCGTTGGAACCTTTTGACTTTCCAGGGGTACAATGGCAGCGCACAGATCCATGGGCCGACAACTATTGGCCCAATCATATGGAACTTCGTCAATGGATGGAACAAGGTTGGCAGGATGATACAGAGCGATTTGGTTACAGGCATTATTGAAATGCATATGTTGAACAGCTACCATAACTGGTATGCCATACAGCCTATGAGTGTTGAGATGGGGATCACCTTCTGACCCGCAGTGAGATGATGTTTCACCATGTTGTCTCACGCGATAACGCATCCCTAAAAGGATTGCCTTAGTCGGAGAGTGAACTTTTAATCAATGCTCTATCTAGAACTGGGTCTAGCATGTATAACTACATGCCAAGTGAGCCGGTAGGTTGTACATTAGGGTAGCTACGTTCTCCTTGTATAGTGCATGCACGAGCTTGATGAGGGATTTCTAATATGATTCCTTCGTCGCTAGAATTTGAGCCTCCCGAGATTTTCCCTACGGGTAGCTCCTTGTAAAGGGGGGTGTTGAAATTCACCTCATCCCCATGGACCCCGTAGCGTGTACTCTCAAGGGTAGAGTAAAAGGTGCTTAACGGCTAGACAGGGTTAGTTAGGAAATCCGAGCTGATCCTGTAAAATACAGATGTAAAAGCAGACTTGCATTTCAGTATAGTGGGAACTCTAGAGTTGGATGAGCGCCAGGGCCACATGTTTCGGGTCAAGCGCTGGACCGCAAGATAACGCACTCCTTGGGATACTGGATTCAAGCCGGTCGCATCTGAGGAAGTCGGCTATCCAGCGCTCGGTGGGCTTTCAGCAGGTAGACCGACATGTGAGAAACGCCTTGGTCGACTGGATTGGCCAGGCAGTGCGACACCAATTCCAAGAGCTGGTTGAGGGAGCTGGTTGAGATCTCCCTGAGCTCGCATTAGATGTCAAAATCCAGCTCCGCACGAGCAACGCTCAATGATGTGTGCTTCAAAATTGTTTGTACTTGTACATTGTGAGAAGTGAATCACAATTTTCAATTTACTTCAGGCCGCAGCGAGTAATTTAGCTTCAGCATGTGCACAAGTCACATCAAAACAGTGCATTGGGAAAATTGGGTGTTCGGTGTTGGTGACGTGTTGCGGGAGGACATATTTTGATTGTATTCTGGCAGCTCAGAGTTGAAACCGTTGGATTATTAGTCTGAACCTGAGTCCTACTACCAGATGGAAACATGACACAGTACCCCCCATGACCCACTGTGAAGCATCATTTCCAACCAGAAGACATGCATAAGCAATGCATTTTAGTGACCCCTGCAACATGTTTTTTGAATCGACGATGGCATCTTTGGCTTCAGCATCTCCATCAGGAGACCCAAACCGACTACAACAAATCGGAACCAAGACCATTTGCAGTGATTCGCTGGCCACTTGAGGCTGATGCATTGCTGGTTGCATGAAATGGTGAATGGTGAATTGCGACTCGACTATTCAAAACATAGTACGGTACATGAACATCATAGTGATCAGCCTAGAATCCTACGTTCCATGAGCCTTTGGCGGCAACATGGCAACCCTTTGCGTGTCGAGAGGAACCCTTTGCGTTTCGTTTGTTTGATCATGTCAACAAGGGTCCCTTGGATCATCGGATCTCATGGCAATAAGGTACTTCTTTCAACCCCATTCATCAAGTGACCTCGGGGGGGCCTCATGCCATGAGCCATGAGGCGACATGAGGTCGACAACGTGGGCGTCCCTTGTCGGATGAGTGTGACATTTCTTTGGAAGACGAAACCTCACGGCAACTGTGGCACACATGTTGCAGACAAGGTACCCAAGCCAACAGTAAGATCAGCTAGAAACGAAACGATTTTGACCTGTTTCCTGCTTCTTGAGGCCAAGGCCCACTGCAATGACCACCTTTTTTTGGTCCTCCCACGACCGCCTTTTTGGTCGCGCTGTCGCGCTGTGCCAGGTGACTGGCCCAAGGCGTCCGGTCCATGGCGGTGAGCGAGGCGTCGGTGGCTGGGGGCCTTTCTCCAGGCCCCGAGTTCTCAGGTTCTGCAAAAACACTTGTAGAATTGGTTTTTCATTTTATCCGTTCAAGAAGGGGTAACATCCAGGCAACTCTTGCTTGCTTCCTTGTTTTGGAGGCCCAGACAGATATCATGGTATCCCAAACATTATCCACTGGGATTCACCCATTGATTTGCAAAGTTGATCTTCCTCTCTTGCACCAACTGGTGGCAGCGTGCTTCCCGGGCTAGCACGCTTTAGGCTCAAAGGGGAGCACCGTAGGAGCCCATCGGATGGTGTTTGAGGCCTCGGACGATGGGACGAAGCCACCCACCGTGGCTGCGTTGAAGACCTGCGACTACTTGGAGCTTCAGAACCAGGAGCCTGTGGCCTGTGTTCATGCCGACTGGTCAGAGAGGCTGCTGAAACGCAAGAAGTTGGAGGTTGGTGTCCTTTGCGAAGCACCCTTGCTCTTCGATGAACGAAATGCCAACGGGAGCAGAACGTGGAGGGACGCCAGTGGAAAAATTGTGGTGGCCAAGCGTGGAGAGGAAGAGTTCGAGGCCATGGCACGCCGTGCCGAGTCCTCCGGTGCAGTTGGGCTGGTGGTGGTCGACAACGAGGATGTCTTTGATGATGACTTTGAGATGGCATCGGAGGACCCCTATCGACCTCTCTCGGTTCCGGCCGTCTTGGCGCCCAAGGCCTGTGCCGAGCTGCTCTACGGCCGAGCCAAGGAAGCGCGGGTCGTACGAAGGTATCATCGCACGCCCTCACCCTCGGACGCACGGATGCTTCAGTTCTTGCGGATGAGAGGGGTGGAGGTCAATCTAAAGATGACGTGAGGACCGGACGCTCGCAGTGTTCGAGCATTTCATAGCATTTCTGTCGCCGGAAAAAGGGCATCCGAGTGTGATGCTGGGCCGGGCCTGCGTAGCTTTGCCGCCCATTCAGTTTCAGCAGCAAGATCCATGCGTGGTTGACAACACCATCCTGCTGAGAAACCCTTGGTCAACTGCAAGATACTGTCAGACGAATCCACCACAATCAGTTCAACTTGGAACGGCACAACACCGAATAGTTGACTTGCTGTAACTTACTATGATTTACCACCACCATCAAGTCACCACCCCCAACCCATTCGGAGCAGCGAGCCAGGACCCCAGGACCCCCCCCCCACCCCCACTTCGGTCCGACCCGTGAGCGTTCGTCGGTTCGTCCAGCGCCGCGCCGCGACCGCAGGGCCTGGAAGAACACCTTCCGCCGCGCCGCGACCGGCGCCGCTCGCCCGGCGCCCGGGTCGACGTGGCGGGAAAGGGGAAGCTACAGTGGCCGCCTGGATGCCTGCGGGCCCCCGAAAAAAAGGGGGTAGTTCAAAAACAAGGAGAGAGTGCCAAACGGTGGTTGTCCTATAGTGACCTATAGGTGCAATCAACGATGGGGAGCTGTCCAGTCATGCCTCTGGTTGGCATTGGCACATTTGCTTGAGGCTGAAGCCCCATGTCGCCTTGTTGGGGCGGCGGAACTCCAAACCAACTCCGCAAGGCAGGGTGCCTCGGTGAATCTGGGCGACCTTGGAAGAGATTTTCCATTGAATCAGTGGTCGGCCATGACTCAGGTTGTATAAACATCTCGTAGACAACATGTAGACATCAGTGGGCTGGACATCATTATTCCCACTGAATGAGTGGGTTGGTTGTAGACATCGTTTTAGACAATGGCCTTCATCAAGCCTCGAGTCGGTCGGCCATCCAGCGCAGGCAAAGAAGCGAACCTCTTCGCCGAGGCCCGAAAACATAGCGGGCGGAGAGTCACCTGCTCCTCTTGTTATGCCGTTATAAAGATAATCAGCATAATTTCATAGTTTGCATCCATTGCTTCAGGATAAAGGACGACATTCTGGTCTTTCATGCGAAAGAAGGGCACGTCGGCCAGGATCCCTTGCAGTTCCGTCGACCGGAGGGGACCGTGGAAGCTCGCTGCTCCCAGTGTGGTGATGGAGATGCCTGCAACAGGCGGGACAGCTGGGCCAGCTGGGCGCTGGGCTGTGCATTTTCGATTGGTATTGTAGAAGGGTGAGCTACATGTCGCTGGGTCGAGGCCCAAGAACCTCCCTCCCCAAACCCCAAAAATACCTTCCAGGTAGGGATCTTTGCTTCTTGCTTTCTTTTGATGGGGGGGCTTGACTTCAACCATAGTCCCAGACAACCCACACGTCCGCAGATTCTGCTGGGGTGTTCTGTCGCAAGCCACTGCTTGGGGGGCACCAGCATTGGATCACTGAGTTTGTGGGTTCTTGCAAAGGATTACACGACAAGACAGTGGTGGGGGTGCAATTTTATTTATTACTGCTATATTTTTTCGATCAAGTGAACACATACAGTACACGTTACAAAATGACTTCTCATCATGATCCAACTTGATTAGTAACTTCTTCCTTCCTGGTGCTAGGGTCGGCCGAGGAATCCAGATTTCACTCCATGAGCGCCAGATGGCAGCTGACTGCTCTGTGTAGCGCGGAGCTTCGGTTTCCAAAAGCAGTTTAGCCAGGTGTGAACTCCAAGGTCCTCTGCAGCCGCAAGAGCCACAGGAGCTGATTGTGGCAGTTGTTCTTGAGAAATCAACTAGCAGCTTCTTGCTACTAGTAGCAATGGCCTCCAACCTACTAGCGATGGCCTCTAACCTAGTAGGTTCTAGAGAGTTGGGCGTTTTCACAGCTTTTTTGTGCTTTGACGCTTTTGATGCTTTTTTTCCTCGCTTCGGACAAGACACTCGGACAGCCTTGCCTCACTGCAAAATGATCCCATGGAATTGCTTTAGACAGCTTTGTCGCTAGAGCGCCAGATGCGGAGTAGTTGTAGCGCTCTGGCCCGGTCAGGCGCTGGTGGAACCACTTGCTCGGAAGCGCCCTGAAGGTGCGGTCCATCGGTACATCTTGATAGATCACTCCTTTCTGTCCTCTCAACGTTGTTATGTACATAATGAAATACATTAATAATATACAGTACTAGCAGTTTTTTAAAGTTCGGTTGTCGATCGTTTTAAGAACCTTCTTTTTCCTATCAGGAGTCCGGATCGCTTTCATACAAATTGTGTTGGTTTGGTTGATTGAATCTTTATCAGCACTGATGTTACAGCTTGAATGATTTGTTGTCCATCATTCCAGCCAAATTGTTCAGCTGCTTGAAGGAGGGCTTCCCCGAAGGAGGCGGGCTGTTTTCAGCGAGCGCTCAAGAAGCGAGCGCTCGAACATGACTTTCGGATGTACATCATCTTCACAGAGATCAGAAAAAATATGGAATGTTTCAATCATGTAACACCTTCTGTGCGCTTTTGTATAATGCAGGATGATTATATGATCTATAAATTAAGCTATAGAAAAGGTCGAAGTTGTTTTTTTCTTGCAGATTCTTGAAGATATTCTTCAAATTGGTGCTGCATGCAACAGGCAACAAAACATTCAGGTCGTCCAAGATTCGTTCCACTTCTAGGCGTAAGAAACCTGGCCTCCACTTCTTCACCTGGCATCGGTCCTGGCGTAACGCCCTTCCTCACCCGGCCGACTCTCCGGTCGAAGCCTCCCTCGGCGGACTCCTCAGACGGCCAGGACGGTGGACGCCCTTCGTGGAGCTTCGAATCTGCCGTGGAGACCCAGTGGATGCCCAGCGTCTCGCGACAGAGAGTCAGCGACGGGAGTCGCGGGTGTGGTACAGCGGTCGAAAGCGACGGGAGTCGCAGGTGAGAGAAAGCGAGCATCCACGCGGTATCTAAAGCTCGAGACTGTGAATCATGGTGACTTGTAACCAGTCAAGCTCACATGCTTCAGAGGTCTAGTGGAACTGCAAGAAGGATCCACTCTTGTTGGATGGTGTCTTTCTTTATCCTTTTTGTTTCTGACCCCGCAGTGGTCCCAGGCACAAAGCATTGCAGGGCTACCAGATGCGGCTTCAAGTTGTCGCCATCGGAACTCTGGAAAGAGGCGATCAGTGGACCATGTTGGAGCGTGCCACCACTGTTATGGTAGGTTGATAACAAGCTGGTTGAAACACATTATATGCGTCAGAGCACTGGGTTGACAGTAGCCAAGTTTTTCTTTACTGTAAATGTTGCTGCATCATTCGCACTCCTTGCACGCTGCATTCTGATTCTCATTGTCTTGGCAGGCACTAATGGAGGAGGAGACGGAACGATCGTGTCACTGATCCATGGACGGCTGTGCTGCAAAGCCCCAAGTGAAATCTGCAGATCGATCTTGACCAAAGATTTGAGGGGCAAAGCCATGTTGCATGAGTGAGATTCCTGAAGGAACATGTTGGAGCCATGTTGTGACA
>CAXIVM010002585.1:0-15000 GCA_964035705.1 Porites rus | reverse complement strand
ATGCAGTCCTGTCAGGCCAATGTTTTGCAGCTGCTTCCCATCGAGACTCTCCAGGATGGCGGATTTGCCTTGACAAGCTGAAAGTTGATCTAGATCGCTGAAGTACTACAAAACGCGAAAACAGTCAATGTACTTGTAATGTTGCATCCTGTCCGAGACCACCCGTTTTCAAGGCAAAGGCAAGGACTGGAATGGAGTTTGCACAGGCGGATCTGAAAGGCCGAACATGAATATCTCGCCAGGAGCAGTTCCCCCACAACGCAATCTTCAGCAGCAGTTCGCAAGCTTAGCTGCCAGCTTTCAAGCATGGCGGCCTATTCGTGGAGATGGTTGCTCTGCAGAAAGATGTTGGAGAAACCTGGAGGGAAAGGAAAGTGGAAATTGATTGTCAGCTATCAGGGTGAAGGTACACAGGTTTGTGTAGTGGGCCAGCAACGGTGGCAACAGGTAACTCCTTACTGCATCGGTCTGGGTGACAAGCAATTCCTCCATCGAATCCACGATCGGAGTGCTGCTTGAGCCAGAGAGCCCTTTAAAGAGTTTAATGTATTTACTAAAAACAAAATATGGATGCGGCAAGTCTCAGCAACAAGCTTTTGAACGAGACGACGTCCGAGATTTCAGGCAACTGCTACTACCGGGCCGTTCTCTTCGCTTGGCTTGAACATTGCTTCGCTCAAGGGTTGCAGCGCCCTCTGCAAGCTTTGCTAGAAAAGCTTGGCAACGGCAAAGAGGAGACATCGGATGCAAATCTGCTTTACGTTGGATGAGAATTTACAACCTGTTTTCCAGCAAGCTGTCGATAGGTCACACACACACACGCAGACGGTGGCATTTCGTGGCACTTCATGACGCATGCTTGTGTCATAAAGGTATTGATAGTTGATTTGGTGACGACTGACAATGACGGAAGCTACTGAAGAAGACATGAGAAGACGCATGCAACGCATGCAACGGTTGCACTGCCGCTGTTTGCAGGCCCAACTTTGCCAAAACCGCTTGAAGGCTTGGCTGCTTCAAACGGCAAAAATGCACAGATGATGCTGGTGTTCAAAGCATTTTGGAGCGTTTGACTGCAGAGTTCAACCGCAAGGATGTGGACTATGCGTTTGTCTACTGCCACTCTAGCTCGAATTGCAGGGTAACATCTTGTTTGTTATTAAGTACGATGACTTTGTGGTCGCATGGATGCGGGTTTGGATCGCTTCGCATCGAGGAATTTTCAAAGCTACAGGCCATGTTACATATATTATGTGTTTTTTCTATGTGAAGGATCCACTCTGTCACTTGAAGCATGTCTAGTACATGGGGATGAAACGATATTAAAGGCATGAGGTAGATAGTAGATACCACCAAAGTACTTGGCCCACCTTCCTGCCGTATAAAGTCTTCTTCCTTTCTGCAGTTCCACAGCGGCGAGATCCGTCATCTTCACTCAATGCCAAGGCCTACGTCAGCTTGTGGCCCAGTACGTGCGACTACACGCGAAGGACTCTATTGATGGCAGCTTGACCTTGGAGAGCTGGGCCTTTGCAACTGGGGCAACGAACATCGACGAGTACTGCGAGCAACACATTTGCTCCATGCAGAAGGACACTTCTTTGACCTGATTTTTGTTGATTTGCATCAACATGGGACTGCTAGTTGTCCCATCAAGGCAGGTCGTTTACAGTGGCTGAAGAGGATATTGCCCAATGTGCGCAATGGTGAGAGCTTAGGTAGCTAAGAAAGCATTTGTCTTAAAGCATTTGTCTTTCCAAAGACCTTCTGTAATTAGACGTGATACATATATAAGTACCTTGATCACAATATAACGATCCCCTTGTGCAGCATATCACACTCTTGGTACCAATTGTGGGATAGGTGAAGTACAGTACGTTGTATAATTGGGCAGCGCAGTAAAATTGGTAGACTCGATGTGCATATCCAGTTGCCGAGCGTTGCAGTTGTCCTCTGGCGCTCGTGAATCTTGGTCCTCCTCTTGTCCTCCTAGCTGCCTCTGGCCGCGCTGGCTTGTCCTTTTGTGTCCTCCCCTTGTTCCCCAAACAGTTTTGTGGCCTCGTCCGGGCCTTGTCCAGGCCTTGTCCGGGTCTGTCGGCGTTGTCGGCCCTTCATCACCGCTTTGTCCCGGCCTTATAACGTGCTTGGCCACGCCATTTTCCCTTTCTTCACCGTCTTGCCCGGGGTGTGTTTTCGTGTGATTGTGAATGCGACAGAGATGCAGCGTGTTTGGCATGATCTGCGGATTTTCTCATGATATATATATATATATATCCCTTCGTGCTTACACATGTGACAACCTCAGGAATCCAGGAGCCATTATTTTCTGACAATTTGTCTACATGCCATTCCCAACACAGACGTTACCACCGACATTGAAACTCAAGGAGTTGACGCCAAAGAATAATGCTGAAACTGTGTGGGTCTATGATGAGAATTTGTTTTTCAATGTTTGTCTAAGTTTTCGAAAAATGCACTTTGTGTTGTTGTTTGTTGTTGTTCAAGTTCAAGCTAATACCAGAAACAATTGAAAATCAATACGCTATATATTATACATAGAGGTCCCTCGTTCATATATATATATATATATATGTGTATGTGTATATAGACAAATAGAGAGAAAGAGAGAGAGAGAGAGATGTGGTAACATACAAGAATATACAAGGAGTAAACGTAGGTATGGCCTTGCCTCTAGGATAATGAAGAAAACAAGGTCGAAACTTGACGAAAGTTGAGTTTGTGAGACTCCCAGGATGCTGCAGATCATGTACAGTGGGTTTGCCCCAGGGTTCTGGAGACCATCGTGCGCATTTGCATGGTGGACCGAGAGACAGCGCGCTGTACCTTTATTGACTACGGACAGGAGCGAAGAGGGGATGGTCAACATGTTTAATTGTGAAAGACACAGACGAATTTTGGCACATGCTCTTCGGAATTTGTGCCAAGTAAGGTTGGACCATCCAATAAATCTTCCTTTTCGCTCGCACCCTCGGCGGGAGGTTTGCCATGCAACACGGCCATTAACCTGCCTTGCATAGCCAAACCGGGGCCACCGCCCTACGTGGGTGCCACCTCCGAGCCCACTGCTGCAGAGCTGACGGTTGGGGTTCCCCAGAGCCATGGCCAGGGTGAGGGGGGGTGTTGCCCAGATTCGGAGTTTCAACTCTGCATGAGTCTCCTAAGTTCAGGATTGTGGATTTTTCAGGAAGGGTGCACAGATGTCAGCTATTGTGAGGTATTTGATGATCTAAGGCTAGATCCAGAGCCATGTGGCTAGAGCAAGCTGTGGTGGTGAAGGCCTTGATTCACTTCCTTTGTATAATGTTAACAAAGCCGTGATGGATGAGGCCAGAAGTCTGCAGCAACAGGCTTCCCGGAAAACCCTCGTGACGTGATTTTTGATCGGACAAAACGACCTTGGCAGCAGAGGAAACCACACCAAAACACTTGTTATTTGAGTCTTAACGAGGCTAGTGGTGCGTTTCCCCATTTGGTTCTCCATATTATACTGTAGTTGTCTTGACAAATTGTAACATGTTGTGACCAGCGGGATCACAACATTTAGAGGCTCAAGGTCTTTTGCATACGTCCTGTTTGTGAGTTCTCCTGATTAGGTTTGTTTACTCATGATGAGCATGTGTTTTTCCAAGTGGCTGGAAGGTATAGGGATGTATATATGGGGAGCTTACTCCTCTACATATGATAACGTCTATCCATCTATCTATCTATCTATCTATCTATGCCTACCTGCCTGCCTGCCTGCCTACCTACCTAGGCGTACGTACGTACGTCGTACGTACGTGCTGTCGTCGTGATGCATCAACCCCACAAAAGGCAGTCAAACGATACTGGGCAAAAACACACACAAATACTACCCCTCTACAAAAGAACTCATTTCAGTCTCCCAAGGGGTTGGACTCCTCTCCGCAAAGAGTACAAAACAAACTAGGAACCCGAGAACAATCCCTTGGAGACTACAGTGGTGTAATGTGGTGTAGCAGTGTTGCAAGTGTGTTTGTCGTCAGGGATACTGGACATAGCAAGTGTCAAGAAGATGGTAATGCTTTATTTTGACAACGTTTGAACAAACAAGCATAATGCGTTAGGTTGCCTACATGTATGCGTTACATGTTTGTTGCCCCAAGGACTTTGAGTACCCAAAGAACATCATGCTCGAAGGTACAAAGACCAAAGACCTGTTGGAACTGTTGTCTCCCCAACGGGCCCATGCCACCGAGGAGATTTTTCTCCTCTTGAAGCCCGGTCACTACGACATTCTGGTGCCCAGAAGAAAGTTGCGACCAAGGCCCGAAAATCTTGAGAGTCTCAAGGAGAGTCTCAAGAGGGACAAATAGAGATACTCACGCATACACTGCTTGTGCTGGTAGAGATTGTTTCACAGTGCCTATCAGACCTTGGTTCTGAGTTTCTTGGCGCTCTCAGACCGGCAATCTGGCTGTTTGTCAATGAGTCAAACAACTAAGATGTGCTTCTGGTTGCATATCCGAGAAGTCCTGTCCGATGCAGATGGTCAGGTGCTCACGCCAGGCACAAACCTTGCGCACAAGTGACAATCAGTGACAAGATTTGTCGAGTAGCAAGTGTGCATCATGCACATTCATAAGTTGGAGAGGGCTTGAGGTGGGACAGTGGACTGAATATAAGATAATACAAGCACTTGGGCCTGAAAGACCAAACTACACAGGATACAACAAAGCCGTGGCTGGAGGAGATATCCTCCTGCCAGCACAGAACCTTGGACATGCGGCATCCCAACCAAACCCATCAGCTGGGATTTGTTCCGTAGGGCTGCAACATGATGGATGTTTTCGTTCCGCGTCTCAAACACAACCAAGCTCAAAACTCTGGAGGCCCCACAAGTTGGAGAAGACTCAGGCAGGAGTTTGGAAGCTGATTGTCGCTATGTGAAGATGTCCTATGAAAACAGTGGACTGGTAGACCCCACAGCCAGGGCGCAAAGGAGTACTGGCATGAGGTAGTCGGATTTATTGGGTCGGTTTGCTTCCGGCTTAGGCCGCAGTGCCACTGGCCCAAAGATCGTGATTTTCCAATGTGTTCAGCACGTAGGATTTGTATAGGCTTGCTCTAGCACCAAGTGTCCTGCAATGAGATGAAAACGATGCACTGCATGCCTAATTCAGAAAGCATGGACTGTAGCCTTTCATGATGGATAGGTATGTTACTTGTTTACACAAGTATGTTCCACTTATATAGAGGTGTTTGGTTTGTTCGACAGAGGTTGATGCGCTGTTTGTCTCTCCCCCTTTGACGTGCTTTCACCCATTCCGATCTGTGTATTTATTGCCAGGATGTGGGCGAGCTTTGTGCTGGCTTCAGGGCAGTGATGAGGCAACAGCCAGGAGGTTGTTTATGTTAGGATTGCGGATTACGGAGACTCCCACACATTCTAAGAAGAACCCAACTCTGCTTCCCGACATGAAGCCTTTTGCCCAGGGATACTCCAGAACTTAGTGGGAGCAAGTCTGGGTGTGTGTGTGTGTATATGTCCCTTTTTGGTCAGTTTGCTTCAGATTGGAATCAACAAACACGTCACATCAAAGGAAACCAGGGCTTACTTGCTTATGTTCTTCCTCCGCAAGCTTCGGTTGCTTTTTTGCCCACCCTTTGTGGCTCCTCTGGCTTACCGCGCTGTGGACAAAGCACCCGAAGTCAAACCTACTTGTCATCCTCAGTGACGGGGTGTCAGACACCACTCAAAGCTTCAAGGCAAGAACAATGTAGCTAGAAGCTACTAGTAGTAATGCCCTTGTTACTAGTTAGCTACTATTGAACAAGGATCGTTCTCGGACGGAGAACGTGTGAGACCATTGAGTGAAGGCGCTCACAGGAACTCCAGGAGATGTCATTATGTTGTTTCCTTGCATTCCTAGAGCATGCGATTTGTATGAAATCCCTGGCAGCATGTTTGGTATCCGTATCATTTATATATCAATGACTGAGATGCTGCCATTTCATGGCTTGACTGCAACTACACCTCTACAAAACAATGCGGAACACCTGAAAGGCGTATTGAAGAGTTCTACCAATGTGCTTCCAATAGTAGTTAAAGATATATCTTGATATATACAGTATATATATATATTATATATGTGTATGTATTCTATGCTCGTCCCCATATATGCAACCCCCACTTGTACCCACATTGTGGCGTGTTGTAGGTGTTCACCATTTGTTATAGCATTTGTTATAGGCAAAGAATGTTTCTGGAGGTGTTTTCCATAAAGGATAAATTTCAATGTTGCACCGAGGAAGACCCTTTGCAGAGGAAAACATGTTACTCAAGAAACAGTTTACATAAAGGAGGCGATTGCCAACAGAGAAGTCCTCATAAAAGGAAGAAGAAGACCAAGGATCAAACATCTCCAGGAAGAAACTTCTTTGCAAGGGCCTTTTTGTGAGAAAGGATGAAACGGTTGTAGTCCCTGAATGTTAAAGGATACTTGTGAGGAATGAGAGCAATCCTGTAGATTTGGCAAAATAAAGGACAGTATTGCTTGGAGAAAACCAACAACCATATCATTGAAAAGACTTTGGAAAGGAATACAAGGGTGGACTCCGAGATCTCTGTCTCTCTCTCTCTCTCTCTGTCTCTGTCTCTGTCTCTCTCTCTCTCTCTGTCTCTCTCTCTCTCTCTCTCGTCCTCTCTCTTTTTGACCCATAGAAACGCTTATTGAATTTGTAATGCATATTGAATAACAATAGTTCATGAATATCAAGGTTTCTTTCATTAAAGGGCCATGTTGCATGAGAAAGAAATTACAATTGTAACGAGCAACGAGGCGTTGTTTGGATTCCTGATCTATCACCTGGTATATGGCAGTGTTTGAAGTTTTTTGCATAGTTTATTTTCTCTCAGGAGAATGTGAAAATCAGATGGAAGGTTCTAGAAGTGAATGATGATGACCATACGGGATGTTAAGAATGAAGACAACGTGAGAAAGTGGCGGATAAGCATGTCAGATTGAGCAAAGAGTGGCTGTGGTGTGCTATCACCACAGCCAGAGATTTCAGCAAAATATACTTGATGAATGAAACAAGCGGATGAGGAGATGTATCAGGATTTGGACATATATAAAGAATTTCAATCACACGTGTGAAGGGTTACGGTACGAAGGGCAAGAGAGAACCTGCAATAGAGATATAGAACGGAAATTGTGTTGATGGGAAATTAAGTTTTAATATTTTCATGGGTTTGGGTGCTGTTGCAATTATGGAGTTACATGTAGATAGTTTGCGAGCTGAGAAGTTTGCGGAAAATTTACAGCACGAAGGATCGAAGGATTTGATTCTAAGTAAATACTAATTAAAAACTTAATTATAGCTTCTACTAGCTTCTTGTTACTACTAGTAAGGCACTTGTTACTAGTAGCGATGCCCTAGAGTGGATTTGTGATGATTGATATATTTGGTGGATAGCTGCTGTCATACTTATTGCAAGCCAAAACGACCCTGATGGTGATGTATTTAGATATCGCAGTTCATGCCAAGTCATCCTTGCCAAGTGTGCACGTATGCACTGTGTAACTGTGTGTGTGTGCATCCATATCCATATATATATATATGGGTTGTGGGCAGGTACTAGCACCAGTTAATTATACTACAAATACCACTAGGAACAATGCAAGGTGGGTACTGGGGGGGTACCATATCTTTGCATATATATATACATATACCCAAACCTAGAAGTTCTATGTAGGAGGACCATTCCCATCCTTTCCAACTTCCCTCCTGCCCCTGTGTCAACCCACTGCGCATTCAAGAGGAATATGGTGTGTTCTTGTCGAGGCTCAATAGCACCAGGGTGTTTTATTAGAGCCGCACATGATGGATCTCGTGGTTGCAGCTATCGCTGCAGCTGTGGTTGCGGCGTCGCTGTTTGCTTGTGGCCTGCTGCTAACAAGCTGCACTAAGTTCACCGACTCGGGCATCTCTGAGGAGCAAGGCCTAGGCTTTGGCTGCTTGAACGATTTGCAGAAGATGATCTGTGAGAATCAGGTTCGGGCGTTGCCACACATTGGCCTCATGAAAGGACAGATTTGGGGGAAGCATTGAGCGGAGGCTCTGAAGGGCCAATTGAGAGTTTACCTTTGAGGTCTCGCACAGGCCTCACAGTGTTCTGCAGAAAACACAGGCTGTTGACAATTCCACACGCACCGAAGGATACCGAAGGTGCTTATTGTGTTGGGACGCGTTCACACAGCTCATAGCTTTAACTCAGGGTGTGGCTTTTTTGTTTGAGAATGGAATTGCATATCCGGGTGTGTTTGGATGGGAAGTGGTGATGGGAGAAAGCATGCAGAATCACAGGGAAAATGCATGGTTTTGCAAATTTGAACATGAAGCGGTACGGTTTCGGTGAGAAATGACCCAACCTTTTGGAAGGAGTCGCGTGTTTGTCTTTCAGGGATTTGATGATATATACAAGAGTTAACGATAAGGCATTATCGACATAAGACCTAGAGGACGTAGAGATTAGCAATACAATGCGGTGGACGTAAAAGAGAAGTACATAGGAAATAACAAAATGGACAAGCATTGTTGGAGAATCTTCCCCCCCGACAGATCTAGAGTTTGAATGGGGTCGAAAAACAGAGTGTAATCAACTAACAACAAAAAATGATCAACATAAGACCTAGAGATGAACGGTAGCATGCTGCGATTTAAAAAACATGTATAGGAAATAAAGTAATTGCAGGCATTGTTGGATATATAGGTTGGACCCCTGAAAAAAGAGGTTACAATGTTAAAGAGGTCAAAAACAGAGTCCATTCAATGGAGCGGGATACAGCACACTAGTTTACACCTGGACGAAAACAGAGAATAACCAAGGGCAGGTTGCAGGCATTGTTGAATGTAATCTAACACATGTTGTTTTTTAATGTACAATTCCAAGGGGGTCAACACATACTAAGACATAGATGATATGTACAAAGATATGCATAGAGATGAACTGCTCGCATAAGATCTGATCCATATGTTTGTGAATTTGTATCATCACTTGTATCCCTCAAAAGTGTGCAATTTCAATAGCGTCCACATCTAGAGTCTAGATAATTCGTTTACGAAAAGTCTGGGGTGTTGGCTTGGACACGGATTAGCGCCTGTTTTCCTGGTGCTGTCTCTCGTGGTTATCGTCACGAAGCCACCTGAATATGAACCCAAAGTTGGAAGCGCCAAAGCAAGTTTACTTTCAAAACTGTAGGCCACTGGGTGTAAGTAGGGACACAGAACAGGCAGGGACAAAAAGCAACTTAGTGCAGCAAGCAATATAGAACACGCGTTGGCGTGCACGCGCAAGCCAGATAGTGGTCCAACAATTTGTTTGCGTTCTTAGTTGCATCCGTAAGTGAAAGGCTAGAGAACGGCGCAATGTGGCAAAGCCACTACAGCCATCAGCCTCATCACCCAATGCGACTGTCGGCCCCACACCAGTACCAGCCTAGTCCAGCCCAAGCCGACGCTTCAATTTCAGTGTGGATTGTGACAAGCAGATCATCAGACGTCCCTCAGTGGAAGTGCGCAGAGAGAATCAGAAAGCTTCCAAAACCCATCATCGCAGTGATGCAAAAAGCAGCAAGACCGCAGCGAGCCACTGTGGCACACACCCTTGCGCAGCAGGTCGCTTGTAATCTCAACTTCTTGGATTAACATGTAGCTTCTTCATCACACAGCTCGCCGGACACTTGCCCAGCTCAACACCTGATTATATACCCATTTCATCCCAACTCAACTCGACAAAATAATGATTGTTCAATTTATTGGTAGATAGATCATGTCTTGAGCCCAATACTCAATTACCACCAAGCCAGCTTTTGCCCACTCAACACTTGTCTAGCAAACTCCCTGCGAGTGCCTCGTCATGCGAGAGTTCTAGCTGGTGCAGGAGGAGCCTGCCCAGCGTGCCCCATTTGCCTCGAGTGTATGCCAGAGCTTCGGCAGTTGCCGTGTGGCCACGCTTTCCACGAGCACTGCCTGGTGGAGATGATTGCATCATCCAAGCCCAAGATCATTCTTACTTGCCCACTTTGCAGATCACCCATGATCACAATGTCGCCGCAGGCAATCGGAGCTCAGAATGGCTTGGAGAAGAAACTTGGCTTATTAGGGCTGGGAAGCAGGTGTAGTGCAGAGATACCGTAGATACCCTATCTGCTTGCAGCAGGTTGTATCACATGTTATCATATAACAGCGAGATTTGGCTCAAGACTCCTGTCCAGCAGAAAACAATTGCACACATTCGCTGTTCGAGGACGTCGGGGTGATCGTTTCAACACTATTGCGTTTTGACCAGTCAACGCGCGCTCGCGTATAGCGTTGCGGCGCAGTGACGAGTTGAGACATTGTCGGCCTTATGTATAGCTCCATGGTGTCAATTCTATAGGCTGGGTCAAAGTGACTATACCTTCGGGAGCAAAGCGCCCTGAATAGCCTCACTTTGTTTTTTCTTGGTCGGTCGCTCGCCCAGGAACCAAGACTCTCATCTTCCCGCATGCCGAGCAGTTTTTGGAAGATGATGGCCAAGTTAATGCACAAGTTGTAAGTGCGATTTCCAAGCCAGCATTGATGCTTCTTTGTGTGCCATCGACCGACACGGTCCGTCTGCATTGCAGAGATTGGCACCTAAGATGTGAAATCTGGTTGTTTCACGATACGCCCGTACCACTATTGCTGCAACTGCTAAAGCCAGGGCACCACTATGTGGGGAAAAAAGCATCCACAAATACGCCCATGAACCGGTTTGGATTGGACATAGCCACCCACAATCTCAATAATACATCATCACCCAGTGGGTTTCCACAGACAACCATCATCTATAACTATAAATAAAGCATCATCAAACATGTTCAACCAGCACCATCGGAACGGGTGGATTCTTGAAAAACATTTTTTGCGGCTAGTTGAAGGAAGAGTGCAGACTCTTTCCCTTGTAAATGTGGCCGTTTTTGTTTGCTCGGCGAAAACCACCTTGTCACCTCTGGTCTCAAAAGACACAGTGACTGTCAAGGCTTTCGTTTCTCGCCATGCTTGGAAGGTGTGGAAAGCTTGGCAGGCACACCGGAGTTGCCCAACTGCAAACACACCCACTTGTTTGCCCAACTTGCTGCCATGGCCGACAAACGTGCACCGGAGACATCCCGCGAAGTGTTGCTGAACCAACAGCAGATACAATCCGTGCAAGTGGCACTCAGATGTTACATGCCTTCCAGCTCCCGCCTCTTTTTGGATCGCATTTGCGAGAACGGACACGGGCGCTTCTAGCATCCTTCTCTGCTGGAAACACCTCACTATCTCCCTCTCTCTCTCCCCTCTCTCTCCTTTTTTTCTTTCAACTCTCTCAGCTTTAGACACAACGGCCGAGGAACCCAGAGCTTCCATCCCCCAGATCTTGCAACAAGTTCTTCACGGTGTCTTCAAAACCGGACAGCATATGACTGCGTTCATACCTTTTGATGCAGATCTAGATTTGTTAGCCAATGCATAGCTTGCCTTGGCATCAAGGTTCAACAACAACTCATCACTAACGCTGTTCCCACAGTTAACCTACCACCCAGGTGGTATTTGCATGTCAAGTGCAGAAGTCGCCTGTGTCCAATTTCAGCTTGAATCTCCCTCCTGCCTTAAGCCAATGTCACCAGATGAAGCTTCTTGACAGGCAGAGATTATGGTGTGTAGAGCCAAGAGCCTCCATTATGGCCGAAACATGTTCCAGTATTTGCGAGAACCTGCAAGACGAGATACTGTATTTGGGGTTGAGGGTTGCTTCGTTTGAGTGTCCAATTCATCAAGATGCTTTGTGCAGACCGTGAGGAGGGTGTATTGCATCAAACAGCGAGCGCGCAGGGCGCGTTCAGGAGGGTTATTGATGAGCATACTGTATGAACAGTCCCAAAAACTTCCAAGGGAGCCCAGAAATGTATCATGATAGATGATGTGCTTACTTCTGGAGATGTAGACTTCACTCTTGGGTCCTGGATAGACCTTCCACAGGAACCTTAATGGTACTCTCGAGGTGCAAACATAAAGAGCAAAAAGCGCTTGAGCTTCTAGTTTCAGCCATGTGCTGTTCGAACCTGAGGCGTCCCAGCTGAGCCAAGGGGTGTTAGTCGTGGCATGTCGTGGCCAGGTGTCTTGAAGAGAAGTTGGTGCACGAGCTGCTTGAGCACCGTCGAGACTGGAAGGAGCTCGACCACTTTCAAGGGCAGCTAACGAGCGCCCCTAGGCTGTAGGCTTGGAATGCGAGTGCTTGGTATGCTGCTTTGATCTGGATGGTTTTTGATGTTTTTTGGGTTCCAAAGAACTGGTTGGGTGGGAGAGAACTTGTCCCAGCTGCAGTAACAGTAATTCAAATCAATGGTGGCGGCAGCGCAGGCTGCCAGACTTTCTTAGAAGGCTTGGATGATATGGACAATCGACCTGGACTGGTAACACGTTTGCTGAGAGAGTTTCTTAAGTTCTCCAGGGGACAGTAAGTCCTTTTTCTTGTGTGTGCAGCTCAGGTTCTAGAGCCATTGTATCACATGATGCAGGCTGCAGCTCCGCATGAGCTTCACCTCGGTTTGTCGTTCAACTGTTTGCCAGGGAATGACATGGATGTTTGCACAACTTAAGCAAATGACTCAAGGTCTAACATGGTTGTTTGGAGTCACGAGTGATGTTCTGGCCTTCAAGATGGCAAGGGGTCACAGGATTACTATGCAGCCTTTATGACAAGTTCTCCCATTGGCTTTGCCAGGTTCCTTCACAACCAGAGATGTCTGCGATGCGCGCACTGCTGCCCTGTCTAGATGATTTCTTGCAGAACACACGCCCTCAGCAGGCACTGTTCGGTTTCGTACTTTTCTTGTGTTTTTTTTTCCGGTTCCATAACTAAACACCGAACAGGTTGTTCGTTTCATGCTCCATTGTACAAAACCTTTTTTGTGCTCGACTCCATGGTGAAGCCGCAGGAAAGGGGCGACGAAGTCCGCAAGCGAGGGCAATGACCCCTTGGACACCCATCACCCCTGATAGAAACAAAAAGCTATTAGTAACAGGTGCATCGCTAGTAGTAACAAGTGCCTCGCTAGTAGTAACAATACAAACTTAAACATACCAACCCGTCCACGAGGTTCCCACGTCTCGCTGTCGGAACTCGGCTCCTTCTTGGCACGGTCGCTCTCCGCACTGTCAAACACCGTCTCTTCCTCCACCGGTTCCAAAAAACACTTTTTTGTGAGCCCTCATGCTCTTTTTTATTTTTAACAACCCTTCATGAGGCACCGCACATAACCAACAATCCCCTTCCAGGGTTTTGGGGGAACAATGTGTCAAAGACTTCATAATGTCATAATGTAGACCAACTTCGGGGTGGTATTTCTGCCGTTTGTGCGACTCGCTTCAAATCACGACATGAACATGTTTAATGAATTGAACTCTCTTCATAAGAAGCTACTAGGTTAGAGGCCATCGCTATTGGGTGGAGGCCATCGCTACTAGTAACAAGAAGCTACTAGTAGTTCAATCCGTTCCGTATCTCCATTCGAGGTGGATGCCCCACGTCCGAAGCATGCAGTGCGTAACAGTCGCGAGCGCAGTGAGCCCAAACCTGGTCTTTGCTGTGTTTGCATCAAGAACGAAGCAGAGATCACAGCCAAGTGTGCCTTGGCACGTTGTGGTTTGGAGCTGATTAATATCACCTCAAAGATCCTCAAAGGTCCAATATTGCAGTTCGTTCATTCGTTCACCGAGAATGTCTGACAGCATATCCCCCAAGTGACTTCCGTAAGTTATTGCCGCAGAATGACAAGCCTGAGTGAGATCCAGCTTCACCGAACTTTCTGCCACATGGGAGAAGTCTGAGTCTGTGTTGACATCTCCGAAATTGGAGCTTCATCACATTGCGAGCTTATTGCGGCCCGCTATTTCTCGATCAGCCGGCCGGCCGGCCGGCTGGCCAAGAACCACGGTCCAGCTGGCTGGCCGGGCAAGATCCATGGTCCAGCCGGCCGGCCAGCCGGCCGGCCAAGAACCACAGCCCAGCCGGCCGGCCGGCCGCCCGGCCGGCCGGCCCGCCGGCTACTACTACTACTACTACTCCTACTCCTGCTCCTGCTCCTGCTCCTGCTACTCCTACTACTCCTACTACTCCTACTACTACTACTACTACTACCACTACTACCACTACTACCACTACCACTACCACTACCACTACCACTACCACTATCACTATCACTACTACTCCTACTACGACTACGACTACGACGACTACTACTACTACCACCACCACCACCACTACTACTACTACCACTACTACTACTCCGACTACGACTACGACTACCACCACCACCACCACCACGACTACTACTACTACTACTACTACGACGACTACTACTACTACCACTACCACTGCCACTGCCACTACCACTACCACTACGACTACTACTACTACTACGACTACTACTACTACTACTACTACTACTAGTACTAGTACTAGTACTAGTACTACTACATGGCCGGCCGGCCGGCGGCTATGGCCAGCCGGCGAAATAGCAAGCCGGGTTGCCCGCGCTGTCCTTAATCAGCAGCTGAGTGTTATATTACGTTCAGCTGTCGGTGTGTTCAAACACAGAGGGTACATCCGCTACCACATCAATTGATATGCGCAGCAGAGAGATTGAGAGGAGGTGGAGCTAGAGAGACTTGCTGCAGTTCAGTTGAAACGACTGTGTCCACAGCCGTTTCTTGTTCTGAGGTGGCTGCTCGTATCATCGCAGGTGTTTGGAAGAATATGCCCACGCAAGCACTTCTTGGAGCCAGCTTGCGTGCAAGTTGCACAGGCTACAACCAGGGCTGATAACTGTGAGGGTCGAGGAACTGTTCAACTGTCCAAGAGAGCACCTAGCCTCCTTTCTGCTCCATGACTCCATGCGAATTAGTGCATATCATATCACATTAAAAAAGAATCCGTCAAAAAAGACA
>CAXIVM010002584.1:0-13000 GCA_964035705.1 Porites rus | reverse complement strand
ATACTGGAAGCTTGTTTTTTGGTCAGAAGCTAAAAAAAGTAGCTGGCAGACAGTTTTCAGAAGCTAAAAAAACAAGCTGCCAGACAAAAAAACCAGCTGGCAGTCAAAAAATTGGGCTTCCAAAACTGGCTTCCAGGAGGGTGGGAGCCAAAAAAACTAGCTGGCAGATAGAAAACAAAGCTTCTCGGAAGCTAAGGGCATGGTTCCGGACAACCAGGCGTCCTCCCGAGTCCCCAACCACAACCCCAAGGTGTTGCGACGTCCTTTTGTGCTCACTTGAAAACGGCGAGCGTTCCCCCGGCAGACCACACGGGGTAGCGCATTAATTTTCTTGGGGAAACCGTGCTTACATTTGTTTGGGCCCCCCTTTTTTTGCACCCGGCAAGAGGAGTTCGAGCTTTGAGGGAGTGATTCCATGGGTGCCAGTGGCATTGCTGGGCGGAAAATCTTGCTTGAGCTGCTTTTTTGTAAGCATGGATGAAACATCGGGCTTCCTGTGTCACTACTTCGGGCGAGTGGGTCTCTAGCCAAGGACTTTCGGCAGTTGAGGTTCGAAGGAAATCTGGCCACTGGCCCAAAAGATTGTGAGTAGCCTTGCTGAAGTTGTCTTGCCATTCTCTTTCGAAGTAGGATGCTTGCTCCACGTGCTTGCTCCACGTGGTCGGCTGGATGGGGATGCTGTTCGGTGTGAATCCATTCGTGGAAGTGCTGCAACGCTCCAAAGTCGATGTGCTTGTCTTGGGTTTTTTGGAGCAGGCAGCTCAATGGTTCCTGCCAAATGCTTTCTGCATACACATTACAATGGAAATGGGGTGTTGCATTAGCCTGATACTCGATGGCGCCACAAACGGCGCGGACGAACCCCAAAACCCCACCAGTGGGATGTGTGCTGTAACCTTGTGGATCTCGACAATCACAAGTGGGGCAACGAAAGCACATTCCCAAGGATCTCGAGCTGTAATTTCTCGACGGATGTCATATCCAGGGATTTCAATCTCAGTTCCATGGCTTTCCGCTTTCCGGGCAGGCGCTGCGGCCCGGGTCCGCTGTGCGATAGCGTGACAGTTTCAAGGATAGTGCATTGTGTCTCATGGTTGGCGAGATGGTGATGAACAAAGGTTCTCCAACCAGCAGAGGTTGAGAGACCTTATAGGATATCCTATGTGGCCTTGGCCCTGATAGTTCATTTGGTCCTTATAGGACATCATGTTCTTGACGTTTTTGCTGCCAGCGATCCGCTGCTGCCCGGTAAAACCCTGCGTCGAGATCGCAGACACTGCGAGGGTCTGGATAGCCCGGGTGGGCATTCAGACTGGAGGTTGGAAATGAAGGTCAGGAAATTGTTTTGACATACGGAACTAGTTCTTCGAATACCTCGGGAGGGACAAGTGGTTGCCCATGATTGTTAAACAGGCGCTGCCGCACCGTGGATGGCTCGGCCACATCGGCTGCAAGCTGTCGGCAGAGACTTCACTCATCAGGTTCACTCAGGCAGGTTTTTCGTACGAGTTCATGCGTCTCTTTTTGGGCACGGCTCCAAATTGCGTCTCATGAGGTGGAGCAGCTGCGTTTGTGGTCTGACAGGTTTGGCAGAACCAAGTTGCCATGTTTCCAACGTGGTACTGGTTATTCGTTTGGGAGGGACGGTGTGCACCACACCCGGCGCTGCATGGTGGGAAGGCACAGGCTAGGCATTGAGCGTCAGCTCTGGCTTACCACAAGTGGAGCAGCACTTGTTTGCGCAGGCCTCGCACGTCCAGTGTGGCTTGACTTTGGCATGATACCTCGTTTCCTGCGGCCGAGGGCGTCCACACTGGTCACACGGCGGATAGGCGCAGGCTTGACACCATTCGCCTTGGCGTCCATGGATTGGCCACAGTTTAGACACGATTTTGCCACACAGTTCAAGCATGCCCACACTGGCTTAACCTTTGCGTGGTAGTCCGGGTAAGTCGGCCTAGCAGCCTCACAACCTGGACACGGTGGAAAAGCACAAGCATGACACCATGTATCGGCTGCTGCTTTTCCGCGCATGGCTCGGCCACACTGACTGCAAGCTTTTGGGAGACACCTTGCGCAGATCCACTCAGGCATGTGTTTCACATGGTAAGCACGGTCATCTGGGCGGGCTGCCCCACACCCTGGACAAGGCGGGTACCCATCCCGACAAGATTCACAGTACCACTCTGGTATGTTTTTTGGGCATGGTACTTGAGCTTTTTATAGGGCCGAGGCTGGCCGCAACCACCGCTGCAAGGTGGAAATGCACAGGTCACACACCAGTTCCGGTACCTTCCGGGGATGGCGTCGCACTGGAGGCATTTTTTGGCAAGACATTTTTGACAAGTCCATTCTGGCTTGCGCTTGGCATGGTATTTGCCATTCTGGGGCCGTTTTCCTTTCCCGCACCCATCGCAGTTGGGATACGCGCAATCCAAGCGCCAGGCTCCAACCGTTGCAGCGGCTTTGACGGGTTGGGAGCACTGGGGACAAGTTTTTGGCGCTCGTTCGTTCTTACTGTTGCAAGTCAGACACACACCTGCATTGGTCTTCGCAACACACGTCCTGCAACGGGCACGCCGCACATCATCGGTTGCTTTTTTACGACGAATTTCTTCCGGGCTAAACTGGTGTAGGGTTTTGGTGGGATTTTTTTTCCTTTGTCACATCTCGCACACGACAGACGCACCGTTGCGATGCAGTGGCGGCAAAATCCGACACTTGTGACGGCACCGTGGTCGCCTTTGCAGTAGGGACATGCGTCTGGTCCATCTGTTGGTGTTGGAGGCTGCTTTCCTGACTCTGGGCTTCGGCACTGGGTGCAAAGACGGTCCATTCCTTGTTCTAAAACTTTATACCATGCTTCCCGGTCCCAGACGGTGACGAAGTCTCGAAGGGGTAGAAGTCTGTCTGGCATATTGCTGCGAGGGCTGCAGTTTCGGCAATAGAGCATGACATCAGGCTGACGTTTTCGCTTGGGTGCATCTTTCTCAAACCGAGCTTTGGCTTGTGCTAAGGAGAGCTTTTTGTGGTGGAACTCCAAATACGTATGTGGACCAATGAGCTCTCCGTTTTGAAATAGGTTTGGGGAAAAGGCTTGGGTCACACAAACGTCTTCACACCGTTTGACTCTCGATAGGCACATGTATGCGCTAAGTTGCGCATCCCGTGACGGGGCGGTGTCCCAAAAACCCAAATCAAGGGTACAAGCGTCTAGTGTCGCCCCCATAAACGAATGTGCTGCGCCGGAATAGTCAGATGCCACAGGAAACCCTCTGCGGGCGATGGTCGCACGACCCCCTGGCTGTAGGGTCCACTGCTGGACCGTGGGTTTGATGCATGCGATGCCGGGTGGCAGGGTTGGGTGTAGTTGCCATGTCGCACCTGGAATCTGCACGTAGAGCGCTTTTCGAGGACCAGTTCCGCACCGGGCGTGCGGGAGAGTCGTGCAATGTCAAGTTCGTGCAAGGTCCAACTATATAGGGTGCCACGGGTATTTTTAAAGAGTCCAAAAGGTTTTAATTCTGGTAAGGTTTGGGTGATACGTATGGGCATGTTAGGCAACAAGGGCAAGATTCCGACAATCCCACCGGTAGCTTGGTCATGCCGCTGCAGCCGGTTGCTTTTCCGAGCTTGCAACTCAGCCGGCGCATCGGTGTCCAACTGGAAAAGAGGGGTGTCAGCGGCGATCACCCAAAGGATGGTTTGCTGTTGGGTAACTGCTTCACGAGCTCTGAGATTAGTGGCTATGTATTTGGCTGCGTTGAGACCGTGGATGAATGATTGCGCCGCAAATTTCGCGGACTTTGGATCCCGACCTAGCATGCAGCTGCGTCGTCTTTCGATTCGGCACTGGGGACATTCTTGTTCTAAGCGATCTTCCCAAGGTAGATGTGGAGTTGTCGCCCATGCAAGGGGGAGGGTCTGGCAGGCAGCCGTGCCGCAGAGGCAAGACTTGGTGTCGAAGTCCCACGCACCTGGGCGCCGGGTCGGAAACCCATGGAGAAAGCACCAGACATCCTGCGACATGGAAACGTGGCGCGCTTGTTTCAAGACCAGGCAGCCAGGGGTCTACGCAACGTTGCTCGGTGGTCAACTCGAAGAGTGTGTGGATGCCGGATTCAGTGCGTGACCACAAGAGCTTTTGGAGCCCGGCCACCTGGCACGAAGTTCCCCCTGCGAAGGGTTTTTGGAAAATGGCAGTGGCCTTCAAGGGTGGAAATCGCCAGAGATCGCCTGTCAGGATGAGGTTGAGGCCGCCGAACGGTCGCGCCTCGCCCCTGCCATTGCATTTCCAAGTGCCTTTTGTTCGGGTGGCTTGGGTGACTTTCTTTTCGAGTGTGGATAAGACTTCCAGTCCGACCGTGGAAATTTCGTCTATATCACGACCCAACGCAACCGTTGGTACTGGACGAATTGGTCGGGCCCCCTCTCCCGTTCGCTGCCTTGGGCTTTGGCTTTGATGCGGATGTTCGCGAACGCATGCAGCGTCATGCCCTGAATTAGTGCGGCCTGGGTATTTTGAGAGCCTAGATAGACGAACTCCGTCTGGCGGCGCCACCCGCAGAGCTCCTCAAAGAATCGTCGGAGCCATTTCAACGTTTGATTCTTTCCTGCGCCAGGGATTCCATGGCAAATGCTTCTCCATGGTTCACTCTTGCCGATCCGCTGAGTCTGTTCCTCGGTGGTTTCTGTTAAGCAGCGGTTTATGATGGCCTGCAGGAACTGGCTCTGTTCGGGCGTGGGCACGGGCCCTGTCTCCGCCTGCTGCAAACTGCGGAGCCAGTCGGCCGCTGCTGTCTCGTTCAAAGTCCCATAGATCCATCGCACGGCGGGCGGCCGCTCCGCCGCAGCTGCGCGACGCGCTGCCTCTGCAGTGTCGGAGGGTGGGAGTTCGGGTATGCCAGGGCTCACTTTCCAAGCAATCTGCTGAGCTGGCGTCTGAGTCCCCCAGGTTGCTAGAAATTGTTGCGCAGCGGGATTGCTACGTTTGGAGTACTCGAAACCAATGCCTTGGGTTAACTTTTGGACCATAGCCACATCGGCCCAAGATGTGTCAACTTCCGGGTGGGGATGGTCTACGGGGGCTTCTGCTGGGTCCGTTTCTTCGGGGGAGCACTCGGCCGCGGCTAAAAATTTTTGGATGGTTCGTTTCGCATGGTGTGACACGATATGGGAGTGAATGTATTCTCTCCATGAGGTCTGATGATTTCGCGCACCGGGAGAAATTTTAGTATGGAAACGGTGGGTGGGCCTATTGGTGGTTCGAGCTTCAAAGGAGAGATCCAAAGCGGTTATGTGTGGCACTTGCAAGCTCACAGCATTGGCGTCCAATGTCCAAGGGCGGAGATACACATTCAGTAGCCGTGCTTGGTCCTCCTTCGACATGTCCGGACGAGGCAGTGGGCAGACCGTTGGATAGGGAACTAAGGCCTCGGAATGTCGTTCTAAATAGTACTCTGCTGCAGCTGCGAGCGATGGTTGTTCTGTCTGGCAGCCGCAGGATCGTTTCTGCTAGAGAACTCGGTAGCTTTTAGGGATGTCTAGTTGAAACCGACCCTTTTCTACTTTAGAAGTGGTACTTTGAGTCTCAACCTCAGCCATCGGGATCAAAGCGTCCTTGTGCAGCTATGTCGGATGATGAACCATCCAGCATTGGTGAAGAAACTAGCCTGAACATTACTGTGATGATATTAAGTCTATTATGTTATTCTTTGTCAAGTTCTCCTTGTATCAGGATCATGGCTATGATTATAATCCTCAGCGGATCATTGACTGGTTGGAAGCTGGGCCCACCTTTCTTCAAGATTCTGGACGCTTGGTTTCTTTTACCCACTATGTGTTTGTGGCCAAATGCATTTGAATCTTTTTAGTCCTTTTGGAATTGCAAGGATTAATGCCACGGTTCAGAAGCTTTGGACATAGTTCCCAGTTTACATATGCCTCTGACTGTGCCTTTGGCGGCAGTGGTTCCACGAAGTCAGCCTGTTGTGGATTGATGGCTTTGATTCGAATTGAGGCAGTGGCGCAGATTGTCCCTTTCAAGCGCTGGACATGCTCTTCACAGCTGCCAGGGCTAGAGATACTTTGGAATTCCTGTCATGTGACTAAGTCTTAGTAATTTTTGTTGCACTGCAGCCAAGCAAAGTGGAAAACACGTGCTATGACATCCAAGGTCTGCCAGTGAAATCAACAGATCAAAACGGGAATTCCTGGAGATGAACTTCCCAGAGACCTCAGAGCAACTCGCCATTCCCCTCCATTTCTTTTTGTCAAGTCAAGCGTCTTGACATGCTTTACATGTGATTCTACAAAGAATGCAAAAGTCCAGTACTTTTTTTTGATGACATTGGTTTGATACATTGACTAAGGTCTGTGTGTACTGTGCAGGATTCCCCTGCCAGCCATATAGCCTGTTGTCCCCTACCCGTCGAATGATGTATGACGAAAACAGCAATCAATTGGTCAAGGTCGTGAAGCGCCTGCGCAAATACAGACCGAAAGTGACTCGGTGTCTTTGTTGAGTGACATCTATGGGTGACATGCTTTTTTTGGTGCCCTTCCTAAGAATGACAACTAAGATTGTTGTCCTCGAAAACGTCATGGGTTTCTACTGCTTGGTCGATGCTTTGATTGAAGTGCTCCACGCAAACTGCAGTGGGTATCTTGGCTGGTGGTGTTAGTGGCCATGTGGTTTTACGTTTGCTTTGTGGCATCTTTATTCCAATTGAGGTACGCCATCATGAAATATGTGTGCAGCCCGTGCTTTGGTTAAAACTCATTTACGAAAGGCTGTGATGTGTCAGTCGTCCATGGGCAGCCTCAAATTGTCAAACAGCTTAGGAATGACTACGGCGCTCCACTTTCCCGTCGGCGTGTTTATGTCATCACGGTTCGGCGTGACATGATGATTGCACTTGATGAACCGTTTGATGAATTCATGCGCAGAAAGTTACGTGAATTGCGGCAACCTGTGCAAGTGCGTTGGCAGCTTGACTATGCCCGATTTTGACCATGTTGGACATTGAAAGAGTTTGTTTGCGTTCATGGTTCCAAGGCAAGATTTGCTACTCCCTGACCATCACAAAGACGTGCTGAAGGATTGCCGCAGGAGAAACACGATGCGGAAAGCCAATGCCAAGAAGAGACTTGGCTTGGATGCATATCTGTGTTTGTGTGAGCCGTTAGTGGCTACAGTGCTAAGTCCTAGGCCACTTCAGTATGGCAAATGGATCAAGCACCACAGACAATGGGCCAGAGACAACAAGGCTTGTCGTTATCATGTTGGAGTTGAAGAAATTTCGTGCTGGAATGAACTGTTCTATCAGCCACATCTTGACCAGGTGGCTATACACGAGGCCGTCGCGAGGTTCAAGCAGTTCCCAGGAGCTAAGTTCATTACCACCCGACGTGAGATGGAGGCGATGCCCGATTTTTTTCACTGTTGATTTCTCAACCATGGCCGGCAGGCAACCGCCCTGCTTGCGGGATTGAAGAACTTGTCATTCTGCAATACCAGCCAGAGCTTGCATTGCATGCCCCACCTGACTCGAAATGATGATGACTATCTACCATGCTTGACGTGTGGCACTCAGTGTAAGCTTGACCGTTGTGCAAACTTGGAATCCATGACTTGGACCTCATGCCTCATGATCAGGCCAAATGGAACGTTCTTGGCCTTCAGCATTGATAAACCAAGATTCTTCTTGGGTCGTGAGTGCTGCATATTGATGGGAATGCCACTTCATCGCATGTCTTGCGCTGCGTCAGTCACCAAAAAAATTCAATCACCTAGATCAGAGAAGGATTAGATCAGAGCAGGGTCGCATGAAATTTTATGTTTTTTTGGTTTTTTTGCATTTTTTCACATTTTTTAATCAGCTTTCCACATTTTTAATCATATTTTCACATTTTAAAACATTTTTTCACATTTTTTCACTTTTTTTTCATTTTATTTTTTGTTTTAAGAAAAGTTGCTATTTTTGGGGAAAACACCTCAAACACAACATGGTCAATCAAATTGTGATTCTTGGGGAGAAGTTATCCTAACAACTGAACACATTTGACGATGATGTCATCCACCACGTGCAGGACGAACCTTAGACGACAGAAGTTACTAAGTGGAAGTTGCTTGACATACGTCACTGAGCGGGAAATTAAGGCATCTGGTAGACGCTGGTGGTGCTGGACACCATCCTCTTGCAGCTCTGCCACTGCTGTTACAGCAGACGACTCCTGCTGCAAAGGAATGCCTGCAGCTCATCTTCTGACGTGTAGGTGTCACCTTCCCCCACCTGAGACTGAGGTGGGTGGAACATCTGCTGAGGCATCATCCCACAATACATCTGGGGTATCATAGGACCACCAAACATCTGCGGCATCATACCTCCAGGCAACATAGGCGGCGCCCCACGAGCCTTTTTCTGTGCCCGGTTCACTGCACTGCGCACCGACATGGCAACAGCACGGTCTAGTCAGACACAAGACGTTTGAGAAGACAGCTGACTGCAGCAGTCATATCACGCTCCAGTTCGCATGTGCAATTAAATTTTTGCATGTTTTTGCATATTTTTGCATATTTTCTCATGTTTCGAGATTTTTCGAGATTTTTTGAGATTTTTTGAGTTGTTAAAATTATTTTCCCTTTAATCCCCTCGAGATTTTTTGAGATGTTTCGAGATTTTTCGAGATTTTTTGAGTTGATTTCTGCTAAGATTTTCATTTTATTTCAAGATTTCTTTTTATTGTTGAGATTATAGCTTACAGCAGACTACAGCAGACAGTAGGTTCACAGCAAGGACACAAAACAATTAACTGTGAAATAAGGTCAAAAATGGTCCAAAGTCATCTATACTATCAATTTCTGACCTAAGTGGTGCACCATGGTTCAAAAACATGTACAAACATATCTGGTTTAACTTTCTCAAACCTTTAAACAAATAGGTTCACCAAGTGCTCACAAACTGTTCATCGTTGAGATTATGAGTTCATCCATGCAACCCCGTTTTAGTCACATGTTAATCCAATTTATGCCCAATGGGTTCTCACAAGTTCTTACGTGTCCAAACGTTGGCCATGTTATGTTTTTAATCATTTTTTTCATTTTTTAACATTTTTTATCATTTTTTCTCATTTTTTTTATCATTTTTTCATTTAAAACATTTTTTTTGCATTTTTTATCATTTTTTCATTTAAAACATTTTTTTGCATTTTTTTGCATTTTAAATCTCTTATCGAGATTTTAAATCTTATTGGAAAGTATTCCATTCCAAGAACTCTCCGGTGCAGGGTATTGAATTTTTTTGGTGAGTCAGAGAGCGTTACTAGAGTACTTCAATAAAGGGTTGTCGGTGCAATGCGGCAGTAAGGTGAATGCCTCGTTGGCGGGGAATGCAATTCATGTGAGATGCATTTTAGCAATTCTATGTGCTGCGATCTCCAGCACTCGCCCAGAGCTTATGGGACACATCTGAAGAAAAAAGACTGTGTCTTTCAGCACTGCACGTGAGCGCCGCTGGAACACTGTTGCTTTTTTTCACTGAGTCCGCTGTGTTCCGAATCTCTAGTGAAACAGTCAGCCAGCATCTACAGTGAGACCTCATAGGAAGTGTGCATGGAATTGTTGAAAAAGGGTCATGGGGTCAAGGAATTGTTTCTTTGTTGGCTTGGGTAGCGTGCAATGCCGGTCCTGCAGCGCTACGATGCTGAAACCAATTTGTTGGTCCCTAATGCTAGCTTGGGAAAATATGATGCTACGAGTTCATCAAGTGAAAGTGAATCTGAGCAGCTTTCTGGCATTCTTGTTTGATTCCTTCCACGCTTCTACAACTCTTCTCCAGCAAGCCCTAAGGTATGAACATGATGCAAGTTCTTCAGATGACTCTGATGGTGAGTCCACTTCGTCTGAGGGAGCTGAAAGAGGCTATGTAGATCTTACTTTGCAAAGGCTACAAACCATGCATGCAGTGGCCTCAGAAGTTGACACTACAGCAAACAAAATCTCTTCCCACGGAAAAAGTAGGGCTCGAATCGAACGGGTACTTCGTTGGCCAATCTGTGAATGCGCTTGCCGATTGCCATTTGGTACTTTGCTACGCTTGTGCATGGCTTTTGGCTTCTTTCCAAAAGGGCTCAAGATACAGTCTTGTGGGAAATTCAACGAGAACATCCAGGTGGAGGGAAACGGGATTGGTATCTTGAAGGACGGTTCCCTACAAAATGTTTGTGCAAGAAATGATACCCCTGATGGCTCCACATGATTGTTGCAGCCTCCCAGGACACCATGTATGCAAAATGAGCTGGATGTATATGATGGGTATTGGTCGGAAGCGATTGGCAAGGACCAGCAACATCGTGCATGGACACGATATGAGATCCTTGAACCGAGACTTCCCTGCATTTAGTTGAACTTACATTCACTGACTACAGTGTCCTGGGAGTCCAGCATGCTGCGTCGCTGCCCTCTCAGGTCCTCAAGGAAACCGGTCTGCAAAGTCAACCTCCTGCCAGGCTCTCTTTGTGCATATGTATTGGAGTGCAGGTGAGCCTATGTCAAAGGAGTGGCTTGGCATTTCATATAGGGTTTACTTGGGAAAGAACACCAGGTAAAGGACTGAGGGGATCACAACCTGAGGATCGCTTCAAAAGCATCTTTGAAACAAGCTGACGAGAACCTTCGTGAGGAACTCCTGGAGAGATTGATCGACTCACGTTTGATGTCTCCATATGTTCAGTTGGGTTTCAACAGTGACCCGCGGCGGCTTCCCATGCGGGAGCTTCCACACGGATCTTGGAGTGACATGTTCTTGCTCTACCAATCCTACGCAAAGACTACCCGAGAGCCCATCGCATCCAATCAACGTTCTTCAAAAATGTCGCCAAGTGGAAGTCATGCTTGAAATTCCATCAACGATCGCATCACGCGCAATGCCTTGTATGTTCACGCTATCGAGCAGCGCTCCATGCCACCGACGATTCTTAATTGCACTCTTTTCCTTGTCCGGGTGTCTTCTTCTTGTATTCTCCAAAAACCATCCCAGGACTTTGAAGTATCAGCAAAAATAAGTGACCGCCTTCTTGCCCACTACACAAAAACCTGGAAAGATCGTGAAGTATACTGGGCGGCGCGGGAACGGGCCAAGTGCCAACGGGACATACTAGCGCTCATCCTGGACAGCTACGACCATGCAAAACTGTCCCTACCAGCTTGGCCATTGCGAAGATGTCCTAAAAGGGCTCTATTCGAAAACACCCGGCGTGCTTCCCTCAATCACAGGTTTGAGTTTAAAATTGAACAGTTCGTCGCACATTAAAAGCAAATCCCAGGACTCCACTTGACGCTGACCGGCGTCATTGTGGATGGCCGTGGTGTCTACATGTTCATGAGCGACGAAGGCATGGCAGGCGGCTCAAACTGGAGCATTGAATGTGCCACTTAGACTAAAGCCTAACAGGGTGCTATATGGTGTTCCATGACCCCTTCCCGTCCATCCAGCCTACTCCAAGGCCATGAGAAGCGTTGAGTATGCATGGACAAAAGCCCGCTCCTGCAACGAGAGCTTTAAACAAGAGCTTTGCTCTTAGTTTGAACTCTTTTGAGATATTACTCAGGACACTGTGGTATCACCTTTGTTCACTATTGTTCACTCAGGCTTTGGGTGCAGGGCGATAACACGCCCAAGGAATTGAGAAACTCTTGGATTGGCAAATGGGCCTGTCTTCTAACACAGGCAGGATACTTCCGCGGAGTGTCCCACCACCACTTGGTGGTGGGACACACTCATGAGGACATAGGTGGGACTTTGCTCAAAAACAATTTTTCTTGGTGTGCTGATGATATGGATTCAGTTGTTCTCTGCCTTTGGCACCCTGTCTAGATGGGATCTTCTCTATCTGTACTGCTGCGCTCCGATCTTATCCAAATTTGCAAACCCCTGAAGACATACGAAGGTGCCTTCCTTTACATTTAGTGATTTTTGGGTTTGGGGCGATCTAGAACCAACAAATAAAGCTCTCAGGTGCCTGACACAGAAGCTGGAACCGCTGCTGGCAAAATCCGGCCTTGAGTTCAAGATCGAGCACATTGATACCGCTGCTTGGTACCAAAAAGTGTAGCCAACCTCAGTCAGGACTCAGCTTGTCGCTTTCTTGGCACAACACGAGGTCCACAACTGGTGTCACATGATGCCCACGACAGCGACCATGAAGAACGCTTACAAAAGTAGACCGACTGACGAACAGAACAACATGGCAGTGCCCCAAAGCTTTGGCTTTATGTGTCGGCAAGGCACAATGTTGAAAGTAGTTCTGAAGTTGTGTTTTTAACCTTTTACATTTCTAGGGAGTGCCCTTCTCACCCTGACAGATACCGGGTCAGGGCGTCGACCTACAAAAAGAAGACAATGCACCAAAGCGATTGAGAAGAGAAGGGAATGCGCGTGACGTGTTTGCTCTCGTGAAGGGTGCAATGAGCGACACTACATTGGTCCAACCACCTTTGAATGTTTATCCAGAAGCCTTCTTGGAGTCAACGGAACGATATTTCAATGAGGTGAACCGGACTGAAGTCGTGGTCCAGGCCAGCATTGACCCTGACAGGGCAAAGGAGGTGGAGGCTCTCGCGAATGCCTTGGAGAATGATTATGGACACTTGAGCAGGACTGTGAAATATTACCGGTCGCTTTTGAACAATGAAAGGGAACGAAAGCCTTACCTGCACCTTGGCTTTCTAGCTTCGGGGCCATCGGCCAGGCAAAATCTGTCTGCTGTACAGTTGGGACAAGCTCCCCTGCCACCACGGCCTCATGGTCTTTCACCAGTGATTGCGCTGGTCAGGGTCAAGCATGTGGAGCTTCCCTTAGCTTCCGAGAAGCTTTGTTTTCTATCTGCCAGCTAGTTTTTTTGGCTCCCACCCTCCTGGAAGCCAGTTTTGGAAGCCCAATTTTTTGACTGCCAGCTGGTTTTTTTGTCTGGCAGCTTGTTTTTTAGCTTCTGAAAACTG
>CAXIVM010002583.1:0-30728 GCA_964035705.1 Porites rus | reverse complement strand
CTCTCCGTGTCCGTGGCAGTCGCCGCTGCCCATCCCGACGGTCCGAGGCCCTGGTGGAAGACACCCACATGGAAGCAGAAAACCACTGGTGCAGCTGGAAGAAGCGGATTTCTTCCGTCCAGAAAACTGGTTGCAGGTCTCTTTTTGGGTGTCTCGCGGACGGCAAAACCACTCGTTCTTCGCGAAACACATGGCCATGGTGGAAAAGGATGGCATGGCCGGAAGACCATGAAATCCTCCCCGGTCCACTGATCCCCTTGGTCCAACTACGTCGCACATCGAGGAAAGGTGCTGCAACATGCTACTATGTAAAGAGAATAGAAACAGAACAAGCAGCCGACGGTGCATTACCAAGCTGATCTAAATGAGTCAGAATAAACTCTCTGAATAGATTCGATTTCAACTAATTACTGTTGCGCCTCTGGCCACTCATGTTCAGGCAGCACTTGATCCAAGGATGATTTTGTGGCACTGATTTTCCGAGTGGCTGAAAAGAACGGACCTACGTTCGAAAATCTCACTCGCGCAATGAGAAACCGTGGGATCAAAAAACAAGTAGTGAACTCAACTTTGATGTGCATGGGTATACTAAAATACGTAAAATAGGGAGACCTCCCAAACACCCCGTGGAAGAAGGGAAAGAGACCAGTCTACCCATTGGTTGGGGATCTTCCTAATGAAATACATTCCATGTTACTTTGCCAAGAAGCCTCGTCTTCCAGGATAAGGCCCGTCTGTTCATCGCCGGTGGTTTCTACACCTCAAACTCCGGATACGTGATCTCCGCAAAGCTTGGGTGAACTCGGGGATGTTCATAGCAGCCCCAGGAATATCAAATGTCACGTTCAGTCTGGTTGTTCACCAAAGCAACAAATCAATTCCCAAACACTCCATGTATGGCACATATGCCTACATTGGGGTGGTTTTGGGGGTCAATGTAGGCATATATGGCATACATGGAGTGTCTGGGATTGGCCCACTTCTGCCGCATTCGACGATTGTCCTTCCAAAGGACATCTTGGTGGCCGGTGCTTTTGGGCCTTTTCTTGTGTCGATGGTACCATGGCATGATATCGCATGCGCCACTACTTCCCATGTTCAATTCTCATCATAGCTAAAAGTATCAAAAAGTGTTCAACGTGTTTCATTGATGGTGGTTTTGTCAGGCCATTTCGGGGTGGTTTTGAATCCCTAAGTAGCTGGATGTGCTGCACGGCACTCCTATCCTCCAATCGGCACCCAACTATATAACTGGAACTGCTTGTTGCATCAATTCCTGGGCTCTGCCAATTCCCCTGCGGCCAATGGACCGAGTCTCAACTGTCCATGAGGGCTTTCTCTTTCGTCGGAAGTGAAACTGTTTCGCGAAAAGAGCTCCTAGTAGCGTCCTTGTTCCTATAGTAGTGAGGTCAGGAGCCCCGTTCGTAGCGTCCTTGCTCCTAGTAGCGATGCCAGGATCCCCTAGTAGCTTTCTTGATGGTTTAGTCTCGCGAGATGCAACCTGGTTCACTGTTCAGTCATCAACACTGTGTGGAGTAGACTTTGTCCAAGTGCAGCTTACAGGGCAGGGAGAAACTACACGCTCTATGGGCAGCTTGAGCGTAGATCGGTTCCGACCAGTGAGGAATGGATCATTTCGGCCCAGGCATGCCCAGGCCCAACCCTTTGCTACATGAGTGTGTTTAGCCTCGACAGTCAGGCGATTCTGGTGCAACAAAAGATGACCTGACCCCAGTTCACGGGGTCAGAAGGTGTCCAAAAATGCCAAGGGTTGAAAAGGTTTACCATGGTTTAGCCGCACGCTTTTCACTGGATCGCCGATCCTCCTGAGGTCTGAAAAAAGCGGCGGAACGCCCGGCTTCGCCGACCCCGCGCGAGTTCGCATGGAACACGCGGCCGAACGACAGTGGTTTTCCAGTCCAAGGATCGGCAAATGAAGTTCCAGGGAGCTAATGTAATCGCCTTGGCCGTCGGCAGTTTTATGGGCCCCATACGGGCGCCCCATGGTGAAAATCATCCAACGAGCTGAAGGGTTTGGGGTCCCTTTTTGAAGGTCCCAGTGAAAAGTTCTAGAACTATGAGGGTGCTTCAGGATCCGGCGGCATGGACCCCAGCAAATCCGAGTTTACCAGTATTCTGATTACATACCATACCCAGACCTTGATTCTTCGCATCCTTTATTTCTATCATATCCTCCTTTGATTCCTTTTCACGCCAGCCATGTCATACATCTGAGACCATGCAAATCACTCTTCCATACATGGATAGTCGGGGACGTCGGAAACTCGTGCGTCCCATGTGAACTCCTCCAGTTCGGCACTCCCAAAGCTTGCTCGCGCGTACACAGAAAGAAGGACACATGAAGAATGAGGAAACTCATCACGCAGCCGAACAAGCACCTGCTGTTTGCACTTTGCGACAAGGCCGAGTGGAGGTCCAGTGGCCTCTACTGAGCCCGAACCACAAACAAATAAACAAAAACCTTCGCACAACCCCAAACCTTCACGCACCTGCGCCCCAACGAAGGACAAGTCATGGGAGGCCCGGAAAAGCTGGGCCTCGCCGCGAGACATCGCGAGACGGCTCTCTTCTCCGCGGGGAGCTCGGCGGAGCTCGGCTTCGAGAATCCTCATCCACAGGAAAGATCACGATGAGGTCCGTGGTGACTTTAGAATACTTTCGGTAGCAACCACTTGAACGACCCCTGTAGACGTCATAGATACTACTTCAAACTTACAGGAGAGTTGTACACCAAAGCGGATGTTTATCCACACCGAAGTGGATTCATTGGGGATGATCTAGTCATATCTAGTATTCAGTATTCAGTATTCAGCTTTGCCACACCAGACCTGCCATGGCCTTCGCCTCTGCCGCCGAAATCATTCGTTCTTCACCCCCCGCGGGTCCGGCCTCCAAGCGGCTCTGCATATCCCAGCGAGCCAGGAAGGGCGCTTGCCACCAGGGCCTTGGGCGGGCGAAATAGTTCTGCGGCCGGGGGTGGTACCAGAGGGTACAAAGGACCTTAGGACCTTTCGATCTATCCAAAAGCACCGGAAAACCATGGAAAAGCATGGAAAGTAGTTGTCACAGAGGAGTGGTTTTGGGCTCGGATGTGACAGGGATGATGCAAACATGTGCTGTGAAGGTCAACAGGGTCCTTGGGTTCGGTTTTCTTTGAGTCACATCTAAGAGGATGATCCACAAAGATGGGATGGAACAAGATGGGATGGCGTGCCCAACGAAGTTCAGTTTCCTTATAAGAGGACTGTTGTTTTTTTCTCGGTGCGAGTGGGAGTGTAGCTCCAATTCCTGGATGGTCAACCTTCATCACTAAAGTGTCAAATCAGAAGATGAAAAGCCAGTCATGTCCGGCGAATCTCTTGAGTCTGCAGTTCACAAGATCTGACACTTGGTCATGCTATGACCACGAGCTTGCGTGAGTTCTGACAAAGACAGATTCGTTTCATCTCGGTCAGGGTGTATCATGCAGCAAGCACTAAGCGCGGGTTGTATGTACGAGTAGTATGATTCTTCTGGATCGTTGGGTTAGCGATGAGTCGCTTCACGATGGTAGTTGGATCAAAAAAGGTCAGAAGAATAAACACAACCATGATGGCGTCATGAGCCCAACCCGGCCCAACCCCCAAGAAACATATGCAACAAACATGAACAGACATGAACAGGAGATTCCTGTGGTTTATGTCCAAACACGGGATGTCTTGTTTCGATCGTCCAGTGCATTGAACCAAGGACGATCGATCCCCCACACATCGGTATAGCGTCCCGTGGTGCTTTTGGGTGCGTTTTGAGTCTCTCCAGGACGCGCGTTTGGAGTCACAACTCAGTTGCCACCTGGTTTTCTTCGCGCCAACACGGTCGTGATCTTCCACCCGAAACAATGGAAGTTGTCCTTGAGGAAGGACTCGACCCTAATTAAAGACCAATCCACTCGTGGTTCTCGTGAACGGCTTAGATGTACTCGCACTTTCTGCATCCGTCCACAGCATTCTCATATGGGTGTGTATTAAAATGGGGAGACCTCCCCAAGACCCCCTGGAAGAATGGAAATAGACCACATCACTGGTTGGGCGGTCTCCCTAATAAGATACCCACTGGGCCCATATATATGTCCCTCATGTATGTACCCCACATGACGTGCTCCGGTCCCACCCCCCCGTTCCGCAGGCGTTCGGAGGACCGGGCGGATGCACCCCGACGGCCACCCCGACGTCCTCCGGTTTGGCAAGGAACCTGCTTGGTCCAAAGTCGAGCGTCGAAAAAAAAGAGGAAAAAAAACATCAAGTTGGTATAACCTCCATGAATGCGAAGTGACCTAGAATGAGTCAGGGTTTGTAATTATTGGGTTGGTGAACCATTCAGGTGTTTTCTACCAGCACCACTTGGTATGTGCTTCATCCAAACTTCCGAATCTGTTTCGGATGAAGGGCGCGTCGAAACGCTGTCATGACTCGCGGCTGGTTTCAGACCGGATGCGAAAAACTGGCCAAGGGACGCCTTGTGTATACTGTGAATGCGGGCGAGCTCCACCTCCGCACGATGGGCTGTTTCTATGGGGGAACAGGGCTTGGCGGTTCTAACGCCACATTCATTGTGTTTGACCCTTCACCTTGGAATCCTCAGCAGGGACCATCGGGTCATCTTGCTTGGTCCATGTCCAGTCCGTCTTCCTTGTTCGGAGAGGCTTTCACAGCTGGCAGATAAAACGGTGGGAAAAAAAATTAAGATCAATCCCACCACGACCCTCCAAGGGGTGCCTATAGGTAGAAGCCTATAGGTAGTGCGGGGTAGTCCAGCCAGGACACCCCGACAGGGGGGTCCAGGCAGACACTCTGGAATATATGCCATTGCCAATACCTACAGTGACACCTTTTCAACCAATGTAAATATCGGAGCGCCTGGGAGTTTGTTTCTCCTCAAATAAAGGCGGGCCGATCCAAAAAGCCTCTGATTCTGACCCCTGAGCCACCGGAAAAGAGGTACAAACCGAACTTGAGGGGCCTGCCATTTGAGTGGGTTTTGCAGGTGAGGAAGACGTACTTCACTGGGGTGGGAAGACGGGAATAGACCAACAAGAGTTCCTCCCGACCCCCGAGCAACTTCCAGGCACAAATCATCCTGCTTTCAGTGCGCGTCGAACTGCCATGGACTCAGAAATGGATTTGGCTTAGCCTTGATCTAACTGAGTGGCCTTCGTCCGTTCCGGTCTACCTGTCAGACATGGCACGACAGCTGCGCTTGCGCAGCCATGACCCTGCCAAGAGGCTGTACACGAGCCCTCTCCATTCCCATTCACAAATACCTCAGCCGAGAAAATAAACAGTTGACCAGTGAGATTGCAGAGGTGGTGGAAGGATATTCCAACCTGATGGCTTTCTTGGGTTCTTACGCAAAGGCAGCGAGCGCAGCACGCAGTCTGACCCTGCTGAGTGCAGCCCAAGCAGTTAGACATCAAACCCTTTCAGAACGAAACTTCGAATGTTGGCACTATCTAACCATGGAATAGGTTGGTTGGCAAAGTTGAGCACCAAGGTTTTTTGGTTTGATATAAAAGCATAACGTATCAATTTAGTATGAATATCTTAAAGCATTTTGTCTTGTTCAGGCCAGGAGTTAAGAAGCTGCAAAATAAAAAGAGAAATGCTTGGTGCCGTCGGCATGCCAAACCGCTTGCATGTAGCCTAAACCAAGGACTGAGTTTGGGAGCAGAATCATCTCACTTTCACTGAACTGAGTGTGTCACTCTCCCCTCCATGGGATTTGGCTCATGTTCCCCAACAAAAACAGGTGTTCAGGGCTCCTAATTAGAACATTCAACCAGCTCTTGACTCCAGACAGCATGGGCTGGCTGCCAGGATCTAGTTCTCAACAGAACAGCTTGCAAAAACGGTTCAATCCGCATCGGAGTCCGAGTAGGTTTGTGCATCAGCCCTGCTACGCCCACTTTTTAGCCTTTGAGGTGCCCAATCCGGTTCTTTGGTCTGGGCCAACAATGGTCAACGACTATTTCTATGCATGGTCAATCTCTCTCCTGATCCTCCAACACTCGGCCGCACATTTATATGTCACCGCATTGGATTGGTTTAAAGGAACATCTAGAAAGAAACCATGAATGTTCCATGTTCACCCCCAAAACTTCTGTCTTCCTGTAGGTCCTGTAGGGGGACCTCCCTTAAACCTCACTGCCAGGCGGCCAACGCATCAAAACTGTCCGTGGTCGAGGCTGGGAGGGAGTTCGTGAACTCCGGCACCTGGGGAACCAGCCCGCCAGGGCTCCACGACCACCTTGACCATCTTGACCCTACCGGCCACACCATGTTGCGGAAAGTGTGTTGAACAGGAGGGTTCAAGGGAAAACGGGGTAAAATTCTGGATTGAGGTCCAAAACCTGTATGGAACATCGGACGAAATGGAATGACTCCCAAACACGATCTGTTTGGGATTGGAAGATTTACTGACATTCTCCATCATTGACCCCTGAAATCAACCACTCCGATGTAGGTACACATGTCATACTATACATGGCAGTGTCTGGTACTTTGTGTTCTTTTCCGCACGGGATCGGAAATGGTTGATTGACAAGGTTCAAGGAGAAGGCGGCGTGTTGAACATGTTCATGGGATTTTGAGGAGCTGGGTGTGGCTCAAAAACGCCAACTGGTGCAATAGCGAAAGCTGTAGATGTTCGCTGTTCGCCATGTTGGCAGTTCACAGTGTTCACTGTTGGAAAGCGCCAAGTGGTGTGAAAACAGAAAATAGCCATCCCACCGAGTCCCAAATCACAGTCCACCGTCCGTCCAAAAATCAGCCTCACCAAGCTGTGGGACGCCCTTGCAGAGTTTCTGGGTGGAACACCGTCCAGAGAACCGGACAGTAGGGGAGTCCAGCCCTTGCTACGTTCGTAGCTTCTTGCTACTAGTAGTGATGGCCTCCACCCTAGTAGCGATGGCCTCCAACCTACTAGCTTCTTGTTACTAGTCGCCTGTGGCTGGACTACCCTACACAACTTCAATTGGATGCTCCAATCTCTGGGCTTTCTGGGTTCTCCATCTGGTTTTCAAACACCAGGGATGCACAGCACCTCGCCGATGTGGTACACGAAAATGAAACCTCTTGGGACCGTCCTTCTCTGAGCGGTGGACCCACCCATCACGGATGGATCGTTTCTTCCTTCAGTTCCCACCATCGAAGCTGCGGCACTGGCTGGAACGCCGCATGTAAGTGCTGCTGTTGCCCTGTGCAAGTGGCATCCTTCAAGAGCGACCTGAGCGTGGCTCCGCGGATTGAAGAATCGTCACGGACTAGAAGCATGATTTCATAGGACACACTCTGCGGCAATGCCCGACTTGGAGGTGCCGTAAGTGTGTATATACCCTAGAAGTCCAAAGACTGTATTTTGACCGACTGAAGTAAAGGAAATTCCTTTTCACCTAAAGACCATTCTTTTTATAGTCTTTGACTCTCAGGGTATATATATAATATACTATATTGGCCAATATATTTCACCTGTTTATAATGAGATTCAGGTACTAGAACACACCTATAGTACGCACCTAGAACCTGAGTGACCTGTGCTTTCTTCTGGACCACCAACCACCCAGAAAATTGGTCCGTTCCTATCCAAACAGGGGACATGTCTGGATTCTGTAGGCGTGCTTTCATCAGGTGTATCAGGTCCTGCACACCCTATTGATGATCATCTGCCACTCTGTCCCGCGCCTGGCCCGTAGCATTTCGTGCACCAGCAGGATATGAGTGGCCGGCGACATGGGAGGCGCCAAATTCACGCCTGCCGATGGGTGCAGCACAGCATCTTTTGAAGGAAGAGTCGGTGTTTGGGGCCCAAGGGGTAGGATTCCCCTTACCAATTGGCACTCCAAACAGGGTGTACATCACCTGCCGTCAGCTCTTCTTTTCGGATTTCGTGTAATCAATGACATGACATGACATATCGGACTTTCCACGGAGCCGAGAGATCCTCGATTTGGCTCAGTGTATCACTCCGCTCCATCGAAATTGATTACAGTGGTTTCAGAGGTGAGAAATGACACAGACCTCAAGATGTCCCTTACATGGGGCTTCATATAAACCACCGACATTGGGGTCTGTGCCATCTACTCTGAAACCACTATAATTGGTTGGATGGATGTATTGCTTCCAACTTCTGGAACAACCAAGAAATGGTTGACCAGAACCGAGCACTTCGGACGTTTCTTGTACGTACTACTCTACAACGTATGATTTATAGTGAAGTCCGAGTAGCTTCATGTCGCTTGATGTTTTGTGGAATGTGCTGGGTTCACTGACATTGTCATTGTTGATGGAAGAAATCCTGCTGAGATTATATACTAAAAACACAGTAAATTGAGCGAGAGGGATGTTATTGCTCGCGGAAAGATCTTTCGATTTGTTTCTTGCTAGCAGGGACAAAGAAGAACCAGAAGAGCATCCAAAACCATAAATTATTAAGTCTGTTCAACGCAAAAGCAATACAAAAACAAAAAACCGTCTGAACTCCATCAATCAAGAGAAGTTCCAAAACCAAAAGCTGACTGCCATCCTCCACCCGGACCCTCTGACTGGTGAGAAAAACCAAGTGACCCTCTGACTGGAGTGAATTAATAAAAGAAACTCTCCGACCCCCGACCCCACACCTGATTCGGGATCCAAAATGATGAGATCTGCATGGCAGGGCCGTTTGGGCCGCGGATGCTGGTGGAACTCCGACACGGCAGTCCCCTTCCTCCGCGGCCAGGGGGGCGGACTTGGAGGTGGGTCCTGATGAGCGCTGGTGTGACCCCTGGGAATCCCACACATAGGCTGTGGTGTCACAAAACGCTGCAAACTGGAGGCTTCAAAGGAAGACAAAGAAAAAATTCAGGAAGACAAAGGTGCAAAAACCTGCGAGCGGAACATCGGACGATTTGTGGAATGAGACAATCAAACACGACCTGTTTGGGATTGGAAGATTTACCGACATGAACCTCTGAAATCAACCACCCCCAATTTACATGGCAGTGCTTGGAGATGTTAGTTACAGAAGTGCGGATGTTGTTCAATGACCTGGGGCGGGTGAACCTGTGAGTCAGGCACACAATTCAACACAAAACCTTGCCAAATATGCCCGGGGCAAGATATACCTCAGGTGGCACGTTGAGTATGAAACTCAAACCGCCCTGTAAGGTCCGAGGTGGGTGATCCTACCGCTGTGTTTTTTGACAAAAACATCCAGCGTGCCACCTTGAAAGAACGTAAAGTGAGATCCATCAGCGAAGAAAAGCTCTGGGTGAGAGCCCTCTGCCATGATCAACGTGCATAAGTAAATCATCAAGATGCCATGATCAGCAAGGTGGCGGACCGCTGGACTACTTGGATTTGCACAACATATGTTCAGATATGTTCAGATCATCCCCATGCAGCGAAAATCCAATTCGGAACCAACCTGGAAAAAGAACGAGACCCATCACCCCGAACAGCTCTGGAAACGGTGCCCACGGACGCCTTTCGGACGGAGGGACCAGTCGAGGATGGGCTGACGGCTGACGGTGACAGCCTGCCCTTGTTAGCAAGATGGCCTCCACCCTAGCGATGGCCTACTAGCAATGGGCTCCAACCTAGTAGCGGACTCGGAAGTTGTGGAATTCGTGTCTTTCCGGTTGAAAAAAACCCAGCTATCGCGCGGATCATTGATCATGCCAGTTAGACGCCTTTAGGGCTTTCCAAGCTTCGCAAATTTCAGCTTTCCGTCCAGCCCGCTGACAGTGGTGTATCTTTGGAAGAAGGCACCTTGCAGACGTCTGCACGTGCAAACGGAATTCGGCGACGTCCGACGTCCACCAAGGGTCACTGGGCACCCAAGGGTGGTGCTCTGCGCGAACCGAAGATAAGCTGACGTAGATCCGAAGATCATGAATCGATGATAATTAAACATAAAAACAATAATAAGTAGCAATAATGTTTCCTGCCCCCTCTGGCCGCTAGCCGCTAGCCACTGGTTGCGGGGCCTGGAAGAGAAATCGAATTAGACCTTGAATGACCTGCCCCACTGAGCCACGTCAATATCGAGGGCGTCAATATCAGATCCGAAAACTCTACGGCTTCATCCCAAGACTCCGTGAGCGAGCAACAGTTTCCACGTGAAAAAACAAGATTTGAGGTTGTGTGAAGAAACCACTCTACCTTTCCCTATACCACTTTTGACGTTATCGTTGTTTTGTGGTCCTTATCGTTTTACAGCACTTTGACTAACTGCAACAAATGTAGTATGATTTAGTGTGTGTGCACTACATGCATGTCGTGTGTGGAACCCTGCAGGCATGAAAACATTAGGCACACTTCATTCCAACTACACCGAAGTGGTGGCCTGCCTACGGAAACAACAAGGGTGTAGCACAAGGCTACAGCGGTCCAAGCCCTCCCACCTCTGCAAAAAGCACATACCCACCAGGAGCAGTCATGCATTGACCTGACAATTTGGAACAGTAGTACAAGTAGGTTTTCTGTTTGTGTGTGCACGCGTTTTCTTCACACCACTTCTCGCATGTCAAGGGTTTTCCACAAGAGTCATCGGGGGTTATCGTGTTTTTTCTTCCTTATCGTTTTACAGGGGATTGAGCATGCTTCCAGAAAAACGGACCTGCGAATACTCATTTCTTCCAAAAGGGGGGGGTTTATACTCTCTCATTTGGAGCCCCGCCCAGCCAAGCGGTGGCCCCTCATTGGAGACCCCCGACCCGGTCCCATCTGGGAGTACCCAGGCACTCCATGTATCCCAGACACGACTAATGGGACTGCCATATATATGCCGCCCCATTGGGTGGTGTTCGGGGTCAATGTATAGGTATATATGGCATACATGAAGTGTCTGGGTATGGTATCTATCTATAAATGCCAAGATTCACCCCTTTTCAACCAACCGGATGTATGTATATAACTGTCTCATGGAGTGTCTGGGATAGTATACATATACCAGGACCTTCAAAGTGACCTCTTTGGAGTCTCTAAGTGACCTTGTACAGACCTAAGTGACCTCATCCTGGGATATCAAAGGGTCACTTTGAAGGGCCTGGTACAGTGTTTTCTCTCAAAAAACCTCAACTTTCAAGCTGGCTTTGTGCGTGAAACCCGGTCGTTTCTCGGCCGCGGCACTCATGAGCGACAGCACCGCCGACAAGGGATTCTCTGCCAGGAGCTCGGGCGAGAAACTGCCTCGGGAGAAGATGGTCCATCTGCAAGCAGAACCTTCAGTTTCTACATGTTATACGTCTGAACTGAGTCTGAACCATCGTCTTACCCTAAGCATCATAACTGTCCAGGACCTCGAGACCAAAAACCAGCTGACAGCCATGGACCTTCAGTACGTGACCGATATCTCCAATTGGAGGTCACGAATGTCACGGCTCAGGTCGAGGAATCCGAACGGGTCCGAACTCGTACGTGCCTTCACTCGGTGGGACCCCCCACCACTGAAGTGGAGGGCTTGGACACGCAGATGTTTTTGGACACGCACCTCCAACACCCGGACATGAAAACCTGAACACACTTCGGTCCATGATTCTTGGGGTATAAAAGTAATCTAAGAACACCAAAGAACACCAGCTTCTTACTTGGTAATCATACTGATATCACCAAGTTCTCAAATGAAGAGAATATGTGACACAGTACATGACATGTCTTTTGGCCGTCTATGACAATGGCATCGCTCAGTGTCCTTTCACTCACTGCGGGGCATATTGGTCAACCTGAAGAACTGAACGACTTCTGTTAGCAACTTCGAGGGCCCAAACCTGCTCAAAGGTGCCTTATACTTCGGCGGGTGCGATTCGTCCCTGTGGGCGTGCTCATGTCGTCGTCTCGTCGCTCTCTCGTTGCACCTGGCTAGTTGAAGCAACGCCGCCTTCTCACATGAACTCCGCAACGCCTCACCTCCGGGTCTCAACCCTTCTCCGAGAGGCAACTCTGTTCAGCACACGAGTGCATCGCCAGCAGCATCCAGGCCACCGTGGGCAAAGCACCATCCTTCATCCGAGGGATCCGTCTCATCCTGCGGCGACACGACGAATTCCGAAAACCACCGAACGCCTCCGTTTTCGGACCACCGGAAGGACAGCAGGTGGGGCAGGTGACAGGTGCTACCGACCCAATGGTTCAACCTTAATTTTGTTTGCAGACCTGGTGATGCTTGGATGATTTGAGGATTTTTCCATGAACACTGACGACGAGAGACAAATCCAAAATCTTGGAGCAAACCCTGGAGGTTCGAACGGAAGAATCATGGTGAATCGAGGTCCAAACCCTTAAGAATCAGGCGGACCGAAGGTCAGGGTCACCATCTCTCGGAGGTCCAAACTGCTTTTTTCTTGTTGGAACCTCTCTCCAAGGATTTGATTTAATAGCCTTTACTGCCCACAAAGGGTTTTACCAAGGATTATTCTTAACTTTACACTAAACCAGGTCAACCATGGTTAAACATGGTCTTGCAAGGCCAGGGAACTCTGACCGACTCTGACCTGTCAGTGGTGCCATGCTTCCATTTGCTGTAGTGTATAGCATTGTATAGTATTAGCACCGATCTTAAAAGGAAACGATTTCAGAAAGGAGAAAGAAAGTCGAAAGGTACCAAGGCGTGGTTAATAGACACCCGTTAATCTTTAAGGAGCCATTATTGGAGACCCCTTAGGGGAGTATCAACCGGAAGATGGCAGTGGTTGATCTGCCTTCAGAGATTCAGATCTCAAACAGAATCGATGGTGACAGAAACAAAAAACGCATGTCAGTGAACAACAGCCTAAGGTCGATAGTTGAGTGGTCACAGGGATCCAGTGGCGAAAAGATTCTGACCCCAACACTCAACCTCTTAAAGACCTCAAAACAAACCATTCTAATGTAGGCAGGCAAATCTACCATGTATTGTCTGGGTTAACCATAGGGGAGAGATGGGGAGAGTATGTTCCCAGCTGCCCAGCTGCCGAGAAACCCAGCCCAGCTGCCGGTTCACGTCCTGAGCCACCACTTGAGGCACCGCAAGGTGACGGTCAAGACAGGAACCTGGCTCACCTCAATTGGCGCCAATTGGCGCACCAATCCAAGTGCCGGAGCTACGCTCCGACGTGCAGAACTGGTGGGAAAAAGAGCAGAGGAGGGCTCAAAAAATCACGTCGAAAAACACAAAAGATAAAGACAGAAAAAAAGAACCTTCTATAGGGAAAAAAGAGAGCCACCGGGGAAAGAAACACCAGAATCGAACTCCAAAGATCCAAGTCCAGTTTGCACCTGTCGACACCTGAACCTGTCCTGAACCTGTCGACCCTTTCTTCGCAGCGTACGGATGCGTGAGCGGGTCGTGCGTAGGTCTGCGCGCACACGTGCGCCCGCGGGGTCGATGGGGTCGATGGCCCCTGGGTCGATGGCCGCGGGTCGATGCCTCTCTTGTGTTGTTCTTCAAACAGTTTAGACTTAGTGTTACTATAGGTCCTGAAATCCTCTCAATGCACCTGGCACTTCGTATCTGCTCATGACCATTTGGCCCTCCAAGTGCTTTTGTCCGCCCTTGGGGACCTCGGCCAGGGTCGTGGTTTCCATTCGCTGCGGTGGTTTTGAGAGGTTGGGTCGGATCCACCACTGGGGAGCTTGGGATCTCGCGGGGTATCTGACTTCAAGATCCTCAAGCCTGAACATTGGCATGGTTCTTTTGGCCAGTGCGGCCAGAACCCTCTTCCTCGGAACCGATCCAACATGGTCCAGCAACAAACAAAGCACTCTCGCGATGGTCATCTTCACATCTCAATCGTGCGCACGGATTGGGAGGGCTTGGCCCAGGGCGAGCGAGGGCAAGAGCCTGACGTTCATCGCTGCATATACTTATGGGACCCCTCTGAGTGGAGGTCGATGTCTATCCGGAGCCGAGCCAACTAGTAAGCTACTAGCTTGGAGGCCATCGCTAGTAGGTTGGAGGCCATTCCTATAACAGTATTACATAGTATTACTACCAAGAAGCGTCCTAGCTTGGAGGCCATCGCTGGAAGGCCCCCCCCCTTCCACCGCGAGGGTCGGGTCCGTCGTGAGGGTCGCAGCGAGGACTGCTGGCTACGAGGACGGTCTCAAAGACCCGAAAGGAGATGCGTCTCCCGAAAAATCCCCACGCCTTCGGTCTGTATAAACCCGTCTGTACCCGTCTCTTGGCTAGCTCGAGATGTTGGGACATGCAGCATGCACATGCAAAGCCGGCTGTTTTCAAACAGGAACCAAAGACCGAAAACACTTCAAACAAGTGAAAGAACCACGTGGTTCGGTCTCCAAGCGCCAGAGGGTGCCAGTTGGGTGACGAAGGCAGCTGCCGAGCCACCGTGGGGGGGTTTGGCGGCACGGCGCCGATCTTGTTGAACCATCTGACCTGGGCGGATGGGGCAGACTTCGAAGCTGTGAAAAAACCCTCGACCATCCCGTGAGACATCTCGGACATCTCTAAGGTGACCCAAACAGGATGGTCCTGGCCTCGACGGACCCGCCTCGACGGAACGGTTTGGCGAGGACGCGTCGGAAGCAAGCGGACCGGCGGGGTGTTGCGGTGGAAGCAGCCGAGCGTCGTGGAAGCAGCCGTGGCTGCAGAAAGGAAAACGTTCGACCATTCACTAGACCAGCACATGGACTCTATGGGTATAAAGGGTTTTCAGCGGATGATTTCTTCATCTCTTTTCGTGAAGCCTTCCAAGTGTGTTGCCCACTTTTCGTGAGCCTTCTGTGTGTTAGCCTACGTAGCTTCTGAAGGGATTGACTACTGACCACATCCCAACCAGTCCAGCCGACCTGGTTTCCTTTTTGGGGGCAGAGACCGTCTGCCCCAAACGGAAAAGGGCACCAAAAACTAAGTGATTGTGCTGTGCAGCCACTGGTTTGATCAGAGAATTTCATGAACTAAGACAACAGGTCCTGCTGCTTGACAGGTCCACGCCCAATGTGGGCATCAGACCTCGAAAAGGGAGAAATTGAAAAGGGATGTCACTGACAATCAAGTCCTGATTTGTTGTCATACTCTGAATCGGATCTCAGTCATCCAGTACTCTTTCCACAAGACCATGTTCGTTGGAGGGGAAGTATAACGGGACTGGGATATTTACCGATCAGTTGGGGTGGTTTGAGGGGTTTGTCTGGGGCGGCAGTCCTATGACAGTCCCATGGAGTGTCTGGGTATAGTCCAATACGTACATTGTGGAAAGCCACCCAATGGTTGGCTTCCGTGAGAAGGCCGACTGTGATGACACAACTCTTTCATCTCATGACTACGAGGTTTGACCCTTGCTCATATGTGGTTAGTTACAGAGAGTTATACTTCCCCTCCAACCAACATGGTCTTGTGGAAAGAGTACTGGATGACTGAGATCCGATTCAGAGTATGACAACAAATCAGGACTTGATTGTCAGTGACATCCCTTTTCAATTTCTCCCTTTTCGAGGTCTGATGCCCACATTGGACACCCTCCACAGCTGGGCGCCCGACCCGAATCGGCTCGATGCGACGAAGACGAGATTTGCCGGCGACACATGGAAGCGTAGCTCTCTCGTCCAGGCCGATTTTCTGGAACAGGCGGACATGTTTGGCCAAACAATGAGGGTCCAGCTATGGAAGTATGGAACCTGCTTCCTCTCACATCCGTTGCGCATACACCACACGCCAGTTGAACATCGAGCCGAATTTCGGTGCGAACAAGTCCTACAGGTCCAAGCGAAGGTCTGAGCACCACAATGTGAGTACAGGTGCCATAACTATCATAACTCTTGAAAAAACAGTTGTGCTTGACCCATGTTCAGAGGTTCTTCGAGGGACAGCAAGCGGCCCTCAGCCCTTGAAGCCCGTCTTCCCTGATGTCCAGTCTTACCAAGATGCGTGTTCAATGGAATGGTGAGAATTGATGGCCAAATCTACCTGGGCAGTGCAAGCATTCTCGCAGCCTAAAGCGTACCATTTGAAAGAGGAAAAGAATCTTCAAGATCCTCTTGCACGCTGTGATGTTGGTGGGAGGGTACCGCAGGTCAGCACAGGTAGTCAGGCAGCGATATGTCACAGCAGCTTGAATTCGCCCCCCGTAAAACAATAGCCACAAGATTAAACACCTAACCCGATTCTATCAAATTTCCAAGAAGATGGTCAGCTGATGTCAGCTGCTGAAAGTGTCATCTTGTGGATCATCGAGGGATGGGGTTTGTCTGATATCGATGGCATGAACACTTCGGAAGACTGTCGTCCAAAGACCAAAAAGGGGCAACTACCCTTGAGCAGGCGTGTGTTATAACTTCTTCAATGACTGCATACGCATATAGTATCGGTGTCCATTTCATGGTTGGCTTTGAGGCGATGGAACATATGAAACCTATGTGCTATATATATATATATATCAATTATATATAATTATATAGCTATCTATCCATCTATCTGTCTGTCTATCTATCTATTTTGGGTGCTGCATATATGTGTCTACATATCATCCAATATAACTACAAATATATACATGCCTTGGATGCCATGGAAACCGCATATAGGTCTGTCCACCTCTCTATCTACATACTTCCATGCGTCTGTCAAAAAAATGACTTATCACAGTCTGGAATCCTTGACTCCGCCTGTTCCGATAAAAAATGGGGATTGCCCTCGCAAAGTCATTTGCTCCGCAAAAAGAATAGTGTCGGCAGTTGGAGCCTTCCCTTCGATCCTCCCTTTTGAGTTGGAGCTCATCCTGACCCAACTTCTTCTTCTCTGTTTAGGCCGCAAAAAGCCTTTCCCTTCTCAGATCGACGACGATGCATTTTTAGTAGTCCCGCGTCCGTTCTTCAGGATGAAGTAGATTTGATCTACAATTCCGTTGCTAACGATGCTAATTTGTTTAAGAATCCTCAGCTTCTTTTGGTGCCATCTGCCACATTCACACACCAACCAGCTGAGAAATCATAGGTCATTTGGTCCTTCCAACTCGGATTCTGATTTGGTCGTCGGCTTCAGGTCGGCTTCGGTCACTTCAGCCCTCTTGGGTCGCTGGATGGGTCTGTGATGCTTGGAATCATGTAGTTCTTTGCAGCGCTTGCATGGGGATCCTGCACTGCTGAAGTTTTTTCTGCATCCATATTTTTGATGGAGAATCCCGGAGCATGGCTCCCAATCCTGCGAAGGCCCTGCAAAAACGTTGCACATTCTCTTCGACCGGCCTTCCGAGCGTCCGAGCAAAGGGAATGTCTTCTGCAAGTCCTGCAGTTCACCTTTTCGCCTTTGCCACGAACTAGAAGAACATCTAGTAACAAGAAGCTACTATTTGCAGGCCATCAATAGGTTGGAGGCCATCGCTAGTAGGGTGGAGGCCAGTAGGGTGGAGGACATTACTACTAGAACCAAGAAGATAGAATGGAATTTCCCTACCCCCTCACGGGTGGTCTTTTTAAGTACAGAAATGAATTCCCAGCACGATCCTGGAAAGCCTGACCGGTCCACGATATTTTCTCTTTGGCCAAGCAACAAGTACCTGACTCCCGTGAGTGATGGAGAGGATGGGAATGCGCGCATCATCGATGACCTCGATCGCGAAGAGCCGTGCGCACTGCGATCCGACAGGTCAACTATGGTCAGACCGGGCCCAGCCCTCCATTCTGACAGGTTGAAGAATGCTTAGTAGGTACAGAGTTACTTCTCCAACATGGCCGGCCGTGTGGAAAGTGTAGATTCACTTCTGGATTTTGAGACCGATCTGCCAGGGACCTCCCGCAGACCACGTGTTCAACCACCGAGACCGCGAGACCACCCCTTCTCCGCTCAGAGACCACCGCAGCGAAGTCCTCCGGAAAGCCGGTGGAGTGACCTTGGATCGAGCAGGGCGAGCAGGGCGAGCAGAGCATCTCCGAGCTGGTGAGACTTCGTCTCTTGGTGATTAGTACATGGCTTCCATGGACGTCCAGCCACTGGGAAGACCATGTTCCGACCAAACAGGTGGTGCCATCCACGTAACCATGTGATGTCGACACGTCAAACGGGGCCCTACGACTCTGTCGGACTGGAGGAGCTTGGACGGCTTGAAGGTGGGGAAAAAAGCGAAGAAAACGATGTCAATCACGGCTGAACAGCGCAGTTGTAGCTGTCAGACCCACCCATGTTCTTCCCCACAGTTGCATATAGTCCACACAGAACGAAGGCTGAGTGAGTTGAGGTTGTCAAATCGCCAGCATCTTATAACTTTGAACATTTGGGGCTCTGAAACACTTGTCAACTGGGCCCTGTTCTTTCTTTGAAGAAATGTGGTACAATACACTGAGCAAAACTGGAGGCTCTGCGAAAGACTTACATAAGATATCTAGAGTATATATCAGAATGCCGATCCACCCCCTCAATGCTCCACATATCCTCAAAATCCATCAAATTCCTGAATTTGCGATAAATAAGCCTCTAAAAAAAGGGAATGTGGTGAATTCTTCGCTGGCTTGAACTCTTCGCTAGGGCCGGGCCCTTGTTCGTTCTCATCCCGACTGAAGTTCGTTCGGCGGTCGAATTTCCAGGGCCAGGCAACATCCAAGATCTCCCAATTTGAGGATAATAGCCCCGTTCGTAGCGTTCTTGCTGCGTTCGTAGCGATGCCAGGAGCCCCTAACTAGCGTACTTGCTCCGTTCGTAGCGATGCCCGTACTTGCTCCTAATAGCAAAATGAATCAACATGATTGTGTCAACTTTAGGATTTCTGGCCCACCAGTGATGTATGGGCCAAACCAAAACATGCGTAGACAAGCATATTAGTTTACTAAGGATGGTTAATCCATGCAGTCCTGTTGATGGAGAGGAACTTCCAGTGCCATTGGGTTCTTTCAACAAATCTTGCCCATGTGGGTGGCGGGTTTCCTATGTGGTTGAAGAATCTGCCGCGAAAAATCCATGCGTTTCCAGTGGCTCTCTGAAGTCAAGATATCCTTCACCTTCCGCAGCAACGCCACGGCATCCACCTCCGACTGCGTCATGCACCTCAAAGGATGGAAGCCGCTCAGCAGGTCAGCAACCCATGATCTATAATTAGATATATCAAAGAAACTTCTACAAGCACATATTATATATGACATGTTTCACAACCAGCAGTACATCTACTAGCACATATCATACCGGATACCGGCACAACTACCGGCACATATCATACCAGCACCCTTCAACAGGATCCAACAGGTGTCTTCTAAAGGAAGGTTGGACCCCAAAAGGCTTGTGACCTGATGGAGGATGAGCGTTGGTACAAGTTCGGTGACAACGGCCCCATACACCGTACGCCTGATACCGTTCCAGCGCCTGATATCGTACGGCGGCTCGACCCATCGACCCGTGGGCCGAACCGAAAATCACCCGGGGGGTCCTATGGGTTTCGTTGCATCCTCCACAATCACCTAAGGCTGGCTCGGATCAAAGGACTTCGACCATTGCTCCAAGAAAGAAGAAAGGAGGCTGGATGGTGCCCGCCACATGGGCCCATGTACACCCCAAACGGGCCCATCGTGACAACGACGTGAACGAGAGAAAAAGAGCTTGTATAGATCCGCTCCCGTCCTGCTCGTCCCCTCGGATTCGGTGGCCGAACAACCGCGGCACACGAGGTCCACATCACTCCCGGGCGTTTCCAGTGACAACGCAAGGCTACCCACCAGGACCATCTCCTGCGGCGAAACCCGGCTTTCGCGCAAAACCCAGCGGCGAAACGAGTCCCGCGAGGGGCACTCGCCCAGTGCGCTCCACACAACTCGTTGTGTGGAGCATTGGAAGCCGAGTGGGCTGAAACCCCCATAGAATCGAAGCACGGGGGTTTCGGGCTCCCAAAGAGGAGCATTCTCGGCCTGGTATAGGAAAAACTGGTCTGTACCTTTTCTCGCAGGGTTCATAGGTTCGATCAGTGTTTCAAGATGGTCGACCTAGCACTGGCCCCAGATATCCAAATTCTGTCGATGTTTCGGTCGTTTTTGGGAAAAACGAGTTTCCCGCATGTGTCACGGTTCAATGCTGAGGCTTCATTTGGGTTGTGTAACTTACAATCTCAGGAAATCACAGGACCAACGGAACGAACATCGATGCAGAGTATGGGGGTGATTGACAAACAAATTAGTTACTAATTACTTAAAAATTAAAGAGCTTAACTGCCAAACGAAAGCCTGGCAAGCCTCGTCGCAAACACACCCAAGCACTGGGGATGCTGGGACGGGGCGTGAGCTTATTCTTCAGCCGAAGATTGAGAGGCTTGGCTCTGGTGGTGTTTGTTCCTCGTGCGGGTTGGCCCCCAAAAAAGAAAAACGCTGGGTGATTTCGGTGTGAGAAGCGTGAGACCCTTCCCCCGGTTCCGCAGGTTCCGAACGATCCATGCTCCGTCGGGTTCCGGCCGTTGAGCGCCCTTCCTGCTCAATGAGACTTCCATGAGTCGGAGTCGGAGTGCTTGCCCCCCGGGGCGAGGCATTCATTCGGTCAGTGTAGGCAGGGCGTCTTCCGCGAAAACGCCCTGGAAACTGACAAGAAGAGGCATGTTTCTCGTGAACATCCGTTGGAAGACATCACTTCCATGCGTCTCAATGTCCAACTGATGGTCCATTTGCTCTCAAAAGCTCCTTGAAGTCATCATCCAGGGCAGTCCTCACAAGACAGGCTGAATCGTTGGGAACCATCCCAAGCAGCAAGAGGGGAAAAAGACTGGACTGGAATAATATATGTGGAAACTGAACGTTCGTTTCGCCAAAGGAACGGAACTGTTCACTTACTGGAATCCAGTGTCCATTCTTCGGAAAGTTCCTTTACCTGAGATAGTGGCGATAGTTCCACAGCAGTGGTGCAGTGCAAAACACACCTCAATCATCTCCGTGTTAGCACAAAAGGGTTCTGGAATTAATTTTGGATGTCTGTTCGTCTTTGCTGGTATAGCTCGAAATGCAGCGTCATGTGAACCTCGGAGTGCACTTTGGAAAGCTCGAAGAGCTGATCTTAACATCTATATAAGTCTTATGTGAGATGGCAAAAGCCTGCTAGCCCTTAGCACCCAACCTCGGGGGCTCACAGAAGATGCACTATGTTGGATGGTCCCTTTCCTTCTTTAATATTACCTTGGCAGCGCTTTGTAAACCTCGCTGGTCATGGACAGGTTGCGAAAGAGACTCACTACGCTACAAAAAGACGAGAATAAGTAAAAAAGAATAACAACCAAGCAAGAAAGAAGCCACAAAAAGCTGCAAAAGCAAGGAAAGAGAGAGGAAAGAAGCAATGAACAGCAAGGAAAAGCAACACAAGCACAGAAAAGCAGGAAAAGTAAAGAAGCAATGAACAGCAAGGAAAAGCAACGCGAGCACAGGAAAGCAGGAAAAGCAAGAAAAGCAAAGAAGCAGTGAGAAGCAAGGAAAAGCAAGACGAGAACAGAAAAAAACATAAGAAAAAAGTAAAAATAGCATAAAATAACCAAAATTAAATACCCCTCCGCACAACAGATCTAATCCTAAAAACCCCTGGCAGGTGACTCCTGGCACCTCAGGTCGACCGTGGGTGGAGTGGATGGCCAGCTGTACATCGAACGAACGCGAAGTTGGACACCCCGACTCACCTCTAAGAGGCTATATAGGCACCCTATATATACATGTATACTATAATATTACAATAATCATCATGCTTGCCAGGTGCTTCGTGATTGATGTTGTGATCCATGATAAACGATAAATGATGATGCACCTCATGTTCTCACTCACCTCACTGATGTTCTCCAAAAAGGACTGCCTGAACATCGTGCGGGATTCGACAGCGTCTTTGATCGGTCGAACCTGGCTCACGTTTTCTGCCTCTTTGTGCTTGGTGAAGGTATATAACCCAGACACTCCATGGGACTGCCATATATGACTACATTGACCCCCCTCCCCCACCACCCCTGGCCGTTTTGAAGGCAGTCCGAACTGACAGTCCCAGACGGGTCGTGTCTGGGTTATATCATTCCCCCACGCTTCCCTCTCGCCTCTGGAGTCTCTGGATCTCGCCTCTCACCGCTCTCGCCTCTCTCTCCGCTCCGCTCCGCTCCTGCATGCCACCTCGACGAGGCTGACCCATTGCTGCTGCCATGCACGCATGCCTCGGTGCTTGAACGCAGGGGCGACGTTGGCTGTAGAGTTTGCCTTAGAAGCTGGCCATAGACTTACGTATGTGAGAAACAATTACCAAAAACGATCATAAAAACTCAGGAAACAATTCAAATTGTGAGACTTACTCAATTGTTTGGGACATCTTGGGATAGATGCAAGATATGCAAGATGATGCAAGAAAAAATACATCACATGTGTGCTTCATAGCCAGAGGTTCACGCTGTTCAAAGGTTTCAATTGGCCCAGATTCCAGCATGAAATCATGACTTCAATGGCCAAGCCTTGGCAGTATGAGTCCATATACACCAGCATCTCCTGAAAAATCGCGACGAAATCTTTGCGAGAAGGAGATGTAGACATCTTTTTACAAGGTACCAGAACATCATCACTGGGGTCCTGCATGTCAATCGTCATGCAAGCTATCTGCCATCATACATAAATGCTCATGATGCAGGCATGGCCAGAAACTCAATGAACGAAAGGACTTCTTCTATCCCTTCAGACTCTATCACTTCTCAGTACCCAGATCCTACTGTTGGAACAAAACCCTAGAACCTGCTGTCCCAGTGAAGCATGTGGCGGAAATCAAGTTGATTGGTTGAATTCCTAGCAACCACCGAAAATTCCACAAGGCCTTTAGACTACAAGTCCCAGGTAGTCTTTCTTGTAATGGTCTTGGAAGGTTATAGGGTATACTGGAAACTGGAAACCATATCTACGACAAGAGAGTGTCACATGGCCTTTCCCCATTTTGACAACAACATGTTCATGTTGCTTTCCTTTGGCTTGGTTCCAAGGAATCTCAAAATAGGCATCTCCCTTGCATTAGCTGTCAAGTCCTAATCACTCAATTGGTACTTAGCTGTCTATATGCAAGCATGGCGTTTGCCTCCTGGAAGGCTGTCTCCACTTGATAATTAAGGATCACAACAGGTATTGAGATCCTTGGATTTATGACAACGGATCACAACTAACGATTGCCACCGGTTATAAACTATCCCGCACACCACAGACTTGCTAATTTGGGAACATGTGTGTGATCCTCCAGCACCAGAAATTGTTCTCCAATTAAGGGACCCTCAACCCATGGGGGCATTGAGAGATATTGAGAGCATCAATCTGCATTGATCAATCAGTTTTCGGAATAATCCAAATGTTAGGAACACAGGATGCCTTTAAGGCAGACCTCTAAAGTACAAGCTGCAGGAACAGCTCTTGCAAAAATCACGGCACCTCTCCATCCCCCGCAGACAACGACTCTTCACACCGGTCCTGTAGGTAGTTGGTGCAACCCAGCGGGTTCCAAGCCCATTCGCCCCAGGGGGGACCAGCGAAGCCGGGTGCAAACGGTACATCTCCCCAGGTGGGCGCAAAGGAGACCGGCTCGATGGAGACGGGGATGGGACCCTGGCGAGGTGTGTTTGGAACATCACACGAGTCACAAGACGAGAGTCCAAAACGAAGAAAAAACACATCCATTCCAGGACCCGAGTCTACAGGTCACCAATGGTTCGACCTGAGACAGGGTCCAACAACCCTCAACTAACAGCCTGGCCAGGAGGGTGCTGGTTTGGATGTGCGTGCTTTGGGATCCTTGGGTGTCTTTCTCTTGGAGCTTCTTCAGTGCACTTCTCGTTCACGTCTTCTTCGGGGTGCACGACACCGGGAAGTCCGAGCAAAGGCACTTGGAGGAATTGGGTCAAGCGCTTGGTGTTACAAGCGAGCTAAGGCGTGAAGTTCGAGCTAAGGCTGGTTCGAGCTAACACGTCCCGAAAACGATCCGGACGTCGTGTGGTTGATCTTTGGACCAGACCAGCGTTTTTTCCTCTACCAACCAGTGGGCTTTTCAGGGTCCATGGGATCGTCTTCCACGGGGTAGCCAAATTTGAGGCCATGATAGAAAAGCTTTCTTTGAAGCAGCACCTGATGTAAAAAGTTATTGAATTGATCTCTCACTTGGTTCACTCGTGGCGTTCTTTTCTTTCACAGTTCATTTCTCCCCAGCCTTTTGCAAGACCAACCGGAGTCTCTCCGACCCGCCGGAGTCTCTCCGAAACCCGCCTTTTCCGGGATGTTTGGCCTCTCTGCTTGCGTGGACACCTCATGCGGGTGTGTACTTCGCCCGTTCCGCGGCGACGCTTCGCCCGGAACGTGGGCAGCGCGGGCTAAGCGGGAAGGACACCGAGCGAGAGAGAACAAGCTGAGCAGCCAGCGGCTTTGTCTGGACAAAGAAAGAGAAGGGCGGCTCTTGAAACAGCGGCGTTTGAAGTGACTATTTAGTGTTTAGTTTGGGTATATTATATTACCAGCAACAGTGGATGATGATGGTTCAGTGGCCTCTCTCAAAAATAGTGATTTGCTTGTTTACTCACTGTTACAGGTAATAGGACAGACCCAATGATACATGATGACCTAACTTCAAACAAGCTTCTACCGGTTTCGGTTCTTCAGGTCCATCGGTTCCACCACTTTTCCATTCGGCTCAGGACTTGAGATGCCCCGTATTTGAAAAGAAAGGACTTGAGATGACGAGAGAAGAACTCGCCAACCACGTTCACGTTCCCCAGCCCGGTGCAACCCGACCGCCGCGGCGATCGCCTCGCCGCGTCGCCACGCCGCGGCGTCGCGTCGGATGGCCCCAGGGACGCTGGTGGAGGACTCCGACTCGCCGGCATCGCTGGAGGCCGGAGAAGCGGTACCTGGATCTGACCCGTCTTCGGCACAAAGGAAGTAACAAAGACGGGACAAAAACTGGAGTGCTGGCAACATCCTATATATACATATACATATATATATATACTGGAGTGCATCATAAAAGAAATAAAACAACATCCATACTGCTGGAGTGCGAACGCCAAAATCAATGGCCAAAGAGTCCAGAGGTGGTCGCCAGTTGCAGCATTGGTTTCTGTCTTTCGTTGGTATTGGGCCCTTTCTTTTGGGTTATATGGAATTTCACAAAGTTATAATGGGCTGGGAGCTACCTGGTTTGAAATTCACAGCGCAAGGCAGCCTTTCCTCTTTTTCACGGCTCAAAGACCAAGTTGCTCTGGTTGCAATCTACCCACACACTCAACAGTTCGAGGAATACTGGGCCCTCCCCTCGAAACTCCTCTGTTATCTTTCAGCCACCAATAAATGTTAGAGCTCTAAGACTGTTGGACTATTGGACTATAAGAGCAAGAAGTTGCCTGTGCTTCATGTCTGTATAGTTTAATCATGCTTAATCTACAGTATCATATATGAAATGAAGCAACTCCATTGTTTGCAAGAACTCCACACAAAACTCCACAAAAATAAGCTATAAGAACAAATGTTGTGTTATAGTTTTCCTGGCAGCAGACCCCCACACAGTCACAAAAGGAATTATAAGAAACACATGTGTTCTTATAATATTTTCTGGGAGCAAAACTCCACAAACAACAAGAAACACATTTAGGAACTGAAGAATTTGCCCGCCGCAGGCGCGGAATCTTTTGCAACAATTCATAAGTTCCTAAATATATAAGAAAAAAATCTATATATAAAGCATATCATAACATTATAAAGCGTACCATAACTGATCATCTCTATTTCTATTTTTGTTCCATACTTTTCCATCCCTTTCCCACCAAAGGATGAGGACACCAGCCGCTGGCCGCTGGCGGCGCACTGGTGGCGGACTCATCGAGCTCGGATGCGCGTGTCTCCTGGCGAGATGACGTCTTCTGCAAATCATCGTCTGAAGTCGTCAGAGACGTTGTCAGAAGTAGAGGTGGGTCAGGACCCGAACGTTCGACTATCCCAGTTCGGTACCCCAGTAAAGGTCCTCAGTTCGACTATCACAACACAGGTTGTGTTGTCCCATGTGTCACAACCTCTGTCACCCTGCGCCGTTGTTTGCAGATCTCGGACGGGTCACATGCGCTTTACCGCCTCGGCCTTTCGCACGCCCATCCCGCAGTCCTGCTTGGAGCTGGCAAACTCCTGAAGGGTCAAAACGGTGCCGTTGGAGGAAAGGGGGAACCGGTTCTTTCTAGTTGGGTCCAGTTGAGATGATCCCGGAACTCCTTAAAATATATAGATCTATGGAAGGCTTCTAATATTTCTAATTTAATGATACTATAGCTATCTATAGCTCAATTAACAGCCTAAGACCTCAGGCAACAAGGGAAGTCAACAGCCACGGGTCTGCCCGCGGGTCTGCCCTCCCACACTCGCGATCTTGCAGACCTATGAAACGGCGAAAACTGAGAGACAAGCATCACTGATCACTTGACATTGGACCCCTCGAGCAACGAAGTTCAACACGTCTCCCGCTTGGTGCTCTGCAACATCAATGTCGCAAGCTTCTTCAACATGATTCGAGATATCAGTCTTTCAACATCATGTTGTGACAACGGCATACTCGTTCACCTCTCTGCTAGCGGGCATGCACGGACCAGCTCACAAGAAATGGTCATCCAGTACACTTTCTGTGACATCCTCCTTAAGAAGCAGCAACTCAGACGGTTCTAGTTGAAACCACCCCAAACTCATTCAGAAAACCAACTTAGCATCAAATCAACTGACTAACTCCATCTACCTGACCAACAAATGAACCCTTGTGGTAGACTCAGCTGCTACTGTCGTTCTTCATAGCCAGCTTAACGACTTCGTCTCAGCGACATTTCTTTGTAGCCGACCCCCGGATGAATTCAGGCCTTCAAATGCCTTCGGGACACCGTCCTTCTACTGTTGCAATGTCGAATCCCCTGACACTTCCCAAACAGCCGACGCAGAAGTGCCAAGAGGCTTTGAGGGATCCCACCAACAACGCTTTCCTGAGAGCAACAACGCGAAGGAGTCCAACCCCAGACATTCCATGTTTATGGAATATATGCCTGCTTTGACGCCTTTCAATGGGACTGGGGAAACATTCAGAACTGTTTCTGGTTGTTTGGGCTTCCAGGTCAGTCTGGGGATTGGCTCAAACGAACTTATTGACTTATTGGCTCAGACGGTGAAAAGTAAAGCCACACCTTGCCTAATGCAGGGCCAGGCAGGGTCAGCCTTTTCAGGCCAAGATCAAAAGAATCAATCCAGGTCCTGATGTCTGCCATTCTTGCACACACCTACAGAAGTCGCAAAAAACAGTTGCCTATGCATGCCTGTCCTTGACCAAGATTTTCTGATTCTGTATGATTTTGTCATTGCATTTCCAGTTTCCAGGGGTGCTGCAAGGTGCCGAGGGTGATGATTCAGCCACCAAAGCTGGATTGAAGCAAACCAGCCAACCTCATGTGCATCAGCCAACCTCATGTTTGGGCCAACCACCCAAACACCGACCCAGCAAACCCCCCAAACCCGCCCTTCGTTCGGTCTAACTCGCGGATGTTCCACCTCTGCCTCCCCCGACAGCCATGGTTTCCGCCGCGGCGCGGATCCGTCCCGGTGAGGTCCGCCTTCCTCGGGACGAGAACAGTCCAGGCACGGCGCTTCGGACGGCGCGAAGGACGCGCGCTGTCGGAAGCGAGGACCGGCGGAGCTGGCGGACTGGGCGGACTGGGGCGTTGGAGTTGGGGAAGAACACGGGAAGCTGTGACTCAGCAGCTTAGCAGCGGGTCCATGAGCCGTTGTGGGGGGAGGAAGTTCAAGGCGTGGGGATGTTTAGAGGGAGAAGAAGGATGTTTGGAGGGGGTTTTCCGGGCGAAAGAGTGCACCAGTGCTACAGATGGAGTCCTAAAGAAACACAGGAGTCCTTCCGGAGTCACAAGTTTTTGACGGAGGTGCAGAACGAATGGAAGCCGGGGTGCCCCTGATCCAAATCACCTTGATCTAAGCCTAAAACATGTTGAGACCTTCACTCACTTCACTGTTTGAAGCGTCAAACTGGGAGCCAACTCACCTTTTCTGGATGATGCAGACGCCAATCTGAAGTCCAAGGCCGAATCTCCGAATCTCCAGTGTTCACCGGATTGAACGTCTGATGGCACGTGGGGTCATAAGATGTTACAAGCAGTAGGTCGAAGCATGCAGTTTTGGGAGAATGGATCCTGAAAAAGAGTGGCAGCCGCTCGAGGTCTTGACTTGGCACCGTTTGGCCCTCAGAAGCGCCTCCGCTTCGCCGAAAAAGAATCGGCCAACTCGGCCCCGGCCAAGCACTGGACGGCTTCTAAACTGCTTGCTGGAGCTGCAGTAGCATAGTCCAAAGCCGTTTTGCCATTCTCGTCTACTGCATATCTGTTGGCTCCAGCCTCAACCAAAAAGTGCAACACTTCCAAGTGGCCTTTCTGTGCAGCAAAATGCAAAGCGGTCCAACCATCTTTATCTGCTGCATCCTTGTCTGCTCCAGCTTCAACCAAAAGGCGCACAGAGTCCAGGTAGCCCTTATATGATGCCATGTGCAAAGGGGTCAGGCCATCTTCCTCAGCTGCATCCTTGTTGGCTCCAGCCTGAACTAGAAATTGCATTGCCGCCATGCGGCAGCTCCATGCAGCCAGGTACAAAGCAGTCCTACCATTCTCGTCTGCTACATCCTTGTCAGCTCCAGCTTCGACCAAGCATCGCAACACTTCCATGTGGCCTTTGTGTGCTGCCAAGTGCAAAGCGGTCCAACCATCTTTGTCTGTAGCATCCTTCCTGGCCCCAGCCTGAAGCAAAAAACGCACTAGTTCTGTGCAGCCCTCAAACGCTGCCTTGTGCAAAGGGGTCATCATACCACCTTCCTCTGCTGCATTGGTGTTGGCTCCGGCCCGCACCAACAAACGTGCCACCTCTATGTGGCGGTTCTTTGCCGCCAAATGTAGAGCAGTCATGCCATTACGATCAGCTACATTCACGTTGACTCCAGCCTCTACCAAAGAGTGAAGCACTTCTAGGTGGCTCTTGTGTACCGCCAAATGCAACGCCGTCCAACCATCTTTGTCAGCTGCATTCTTGCTTGCTCCAGCCCCGACCAAAAAGTGCACCAAGTCCAAGTATCCCTCATAGGATGCTATGTGCAAAGGAGTCAGGCCTTCTTCCTCTGCTACGTCTTTGTCTGCTCCAGCATCAACTAAGAATTGCACCACTTCCAACCGGCAGTTCTTGGTTGCCAAATGCAATGCTGCTAAACCTGTGTTATCTTGTGCATCCTTGTTGGCTCCAGCTGCGACTAGCAATCGCACCACTTCCAAGTGACCATTAACAGCTGCACTTTCAAGTGCCGACTTGCCATTTTCTGGATGTCGGGTATCTGGGTCTTGTGGTCTCTGAAGTGCACATTCAACGTCCTTGCAGCGATTTTCCGAGCAGGCAGAGATGAACTCCGAGTCTATCAGCCTGTCACTTGGACATAAGCTCAAAACCACCAACTGGAGATCGAACTCAACTTCATCCATCAGCCAGTGATTCTGCAACTCGCCGGCTTTTTGGCCCAAGAGTCTGAGGCGAAAGCGGGAAAATCCCACCTGCGTCGCCAGGCGCTTTTTGAGTCCCGCGATCGTTTCGCCACCTTTCACCATCTCGTCAAGCTCCTCCTCCTCCAGTCGCATGATGGTCTGGCCCGACACAGTGCTGACGCGCATCGTGTCAGGCACCGGCAGCGGCAGCGGCTGGAGCAGGCAGGAACAGTGCGGCTCACGGCTTGGGCATGGATTTGCTGCATGTTGAAGACCAACGAAGGAGGTTGTCTCACAGTGTTTTCCTGAAAAGAACCCTGACAGCACAATGACAAAATACATCAAAACACATGAATTACTGTAAAGTGGCCAAGAAGTACCGATCGAGTTCACCACGTATATATATGTATATAGACACTTAGAAAGGCCCTTCTGTCAACAACTCGTGGTTTGTTAACCAAGCCGCGCGGATCGACTCCCTTCCGGCCTTTGACATCGTGCCTTGTTCCAACTTCGACACCCGGTGGGAGAGACCGGTGGTTCCACCGGTGACCTGTGCCGAGGCTCCCCAAGATCTCGCGCAAGGCCTTCCTCAGACCGCCCAAGCCACGCTTCTCGCAGACCTCATGCAAGGAGTCTTCCAGGCCTCAAGAAAAGAGCGCGTCCTCACGACACGTCCAGTCGACTCACCGCGCGATTAGTGGTGCAAGGGATTTCGGATGGAGCATGTCGAAGCTGGGAGGTTCCTCCATCCCAGTTTTGCCGGTTCGGCTGGCAGGCAAACAACGCAGACCGGAGCAGCCCAACCACGAACGGCGCCACCAGCGCCTTCGATCAGCTGAGCTGAAACCGCGGGATGTGCCGACAAGAAGATCTGGATCTCCTTCTCCACGTCCATTCCTTTTAGTCCTCACCGTGGATTCAACCGGCGACCAAGGCATAGAATTCCCCAGGATTCGGACATCTTTGGACTGTCATACAAATGAGGAATTCTATTCGGACTGTCATAGAATCATACTTGCCTACAATGGGGTGGAGGATTTCAGGGGTCGGTCGATAAATCGTCCCAGCGCAGCGTTTAGGCTAAGGGAGTTAGCGGTTTGGGCACATGAGTCCAACGGCACGTGTCCGCAAAACAGGACGTCAACCGGGTCAGTCAAGAGCGAGCACGTGTCCCAGTGACTGACGTTGAGCACACACATCTTGCACAGGAACTCGAGAAATCAATTCAAAAGAAGATAACGATCGGAGATCTGTACTTTCTCAC
>CAXIVM010002582.1:0-11000 GCA_964035705.1 Porites rus | reverse complement strand
CGGTTCGGTATGACTGAACCCTCCAAGACCACCCACCTCAGCCCCACTTTCTCAGGCTCGGTAGGGAAGAAGGAGCCCTACAAGTAGGGTAGGGAACAGCTTTGGAACAAAGGCCCTCGACCTCATCGGAGCGACCTTCTTCAGCTTCCTCAGCCTCCAGGCTCGACCAGCGGCTCACGTGAAGTCTCCACCGTGGCCTCAGTCCCACGAACGCCTCGTTTCGACTCCTGTTTCGGGGCACGGAGGTGCTGGAGAAGAAGCGAAATCCTACAAGTTCAGTCCGGTTTTGGTGAAACACCTCCTTTTGTCGCAGTGCTTTTGGTGTGACCAAGATCTCTTTCATGAGGCAACTTGTGACAGGAAAAGGAGTAAGAATAAGGAGTAAGAATCCAACACCCAAAGATCTCCCAAAACCCATGGGATTCGTGGTCCGTTCTGATGTTTCAATCGCCTTTTTCTTCCACCCGTCGATCCAGGACGGTGACCCTGGGCCCCGAACTGGTCGTCCCATTAGCGGTTGGGTTCGGGACCCGGTCATGGTGTTCACGGAGCGTCTGGGCAGTCCATATTCCATGAAAGTCACATGACTTGTGTAGAGACATATGTTCCAGTTAAGGATTATGGATCTTTGGGGAGGTTTTTCTGTTGGGAGGGTGACTCTACCGCGTTTCAACTGGTGGCTTGTGTTCTTCTGGGGGGTTATTGCTATGATGCTGGTAGTGAATCTTCGGCAAGTGAATAGCAGCCTGTCCACCGGATAGGTCCATGCATGTCCACCGCACCTTCTCCAAAAGAAAGACCTCAAGGGATGTTTGACAACCCTTCATGGTTATCTTTTGCTTGCCTTAATGACCTGGTGTGTATGACCTGATAATGATAAGTACTATGCTTGAACTTATGTTAGTGCAGCAAAGTCAGGATGATTCAGAGAACTCAATCAGTTCCGCCTCTCGCTCCGTGTCGATGTCTCCCCCGGACAGACTGAAACCGGCGGTGGTGGGTGAAACTGGCGGGCCTCGCTGACCAGGATGTGGAGGAGCCGTAAGAAGAGCACCGAAAAGCCTTCCTGACCACTGGAGGTCGCCCACCGATGTGACCCAGCGAGGTGGGGTAGCGAAAGCATTCCGGAACGCCTGCTTTTGATTAGAAAGGGCCATATCTTCAGTGATTTTCCGGTCCCCAGTAGTAGGTCACTCAGGTTCTAATATACCCTGGATCTTGAAAAACAATGAAAAACCTATGCAACTGTTCGGCCTTCAGCTTCTTGTTGGTGCTAAAGGACAGGACAAACATCCGACGCCTCCCATCCGAACAAGTCATCTGCACCCCTTCGGAACTTCGATGCAGAACGGCTCCACATCTCGACGAGGCGTGTCGTCGACTGCAACAGCCTTCGCTACATCGAAGCATGGGGCAGAGAAGACCAAGGTCGTACACATGCATAACCCAGACACGACTAATGGGACTGCCATATATGCCTATGGCAGATATGCCTATGGCAGTCCCCTGGTGTGTCTGGGTAATATACCAGCACTCGCAGTCGGGGTGGTAGACATGGACACCCCTTTTCACAGCTAGTTGGGGCCATAAATAGACACCCGACAGGAGGGTCCTGGTATAAAAGTCCTTAGTATTCGGATTCCCTGTTTAATGAATGAATCGTTTCTTTGGCATTTGAACCGTGCCTCCAAACCCCCTTTTGCGCCATCAAGACCCATTCGGCACGTGAATGTTGTCGGGGAGCGACAGATGTGCGGCCGCGAGCGCCGCCCTAAGTGGACTCCGCCCGAGTCCTAAGGAAGTAGGAGAAGCTGCCCACGTGAGAGACCCTCCAAATCCCTCGATGTTTCGTCTGTTGAGTTGTATATATATATATATGTTTGCTTTTGTTCGTGTTTGAGTGTCCTGGAAACCTGGAAGACTTTGCTAAGATCTCTCTATTGCACCATCTTCTTCCTATAGAGTTCCTATAGTCTGCCGAACCCTACACAGATTCATGTATTCCCTGAAATCATCATGGTTACGTGGATGGCCATGGAAATCCTCTACATCGGGCCTAACTGATCCAAAAAAAACGTTAGGACCAAACAGGAGAGAAGTTCTTCCCTCCACGTTCCCACGTCAGTGACCATCTCCTCCTCTCCATATGAGTGAACAACCAATCTCTCAATATGGTTACCATATCTCACCATGTGGTGGTATTTTTGCGCTCACTGTTCTACGCATCCCATGTGGTTGTATCTGACCCTTCTCCGCCTTCTCCCCCTCGCGCCACAAGAACCTCCTCGCCGAAACCCCTCGCGTTTCCCGGCGAATCCCACGCGCCGGCGAGGTCTTCAGCCACTGGGACCTGGGCCGAGGTCGGCCCGCGCGTGGGAAGGAGTTAGAGTGGACCATAGGAGAGGTCCAGTCTTACTCCTAAAGTTGTTGAAGAGACCTCATAATGGAAAGTATAAATTAAGAACAACCTAATAGCCTAGTGTACCTCATTTGGATACAACGTTAGGAGTAAGACTGGACTGGCAGAAAAGACCATATGCCTGTTTTTGATTCCTGCAGCTGCAGGGCAAAACGGAACAGTTCTCGAAAAAACAGGCAGGCACAGCCGCACAGCCACTCATGAAGGTGGCTAAAATGCTTGCCAAGAGCTCATGTTTCCCATGAGAAGATGATGAGCCTTGCGTTTTCTCCTGAGCTTTCCCGCATGTGAGTGAGAAGCACACGACCTGAGTGACGCGCGGCGGCGTCGTGTCGGCGGCCAGTCGTGCGGGTCTTCTGTCTCACGTCGTCCGCAGGGCGTCCAACGGATCGTTCCAAAGCTGATTGGTGCGATCAAGTGGGGAATGAGGATGGCGAATTCCCCACGGCAATGAGGATGGCTGGGACCCTGATTCCTTTCTTCATCGCACCAGGTTGCCATATCTCAGCAGGAAGTCCAAGTCCAAAGATCAAAAGAAGAAACAAAAACAGCATTCAACCCCGGAATGTCAGTGGACAGTGGAGACTCTTTTCCAAACAGCCTACCATGGTTATCAACAGTGCCTACCTGCTTTGTGAAACGACCCACGTGGCGGCCAGGTAAAACGACAATGCCCCCAGGTCTTGGTGAACATCGATGTAAAAAAACACAGTGGTTTCAGAGGTTCGATAGCACTGGTACCCCTACATGTCCTTTAGATGGGGGTCCATATAAACCACCGACATTGGGGTCTGTGCCATCTGCTCTGAAACCACTGTACTACTCGCGTCTACAGTCCATATATATTATATATATATATGAGTTGGGTCTATCCGAGTCTACCTGGGCCCAGTGGATGATGATGGTTAGGTTGCAGGCCTTGTTCAAAAAAAGATGATTTGATTGTTAACTGACTGTTACAGGTATTAGGACAGACCCTATATATGAGGATGTTTTGTGCCAAACTACTAAAAACTATGTGTCGTATCATTGGAAAACATCCAGTAAGATCATCTCCAACTACGCACCCCTCAGCCCTCAGCAAAACAGCAGGTGTTTGCAGTTTGCCACAAAAACACACACACCTGAAAGGACATCGAGCAAATATCTAGAACTAATCAACCAATCCAACTGACTGTAAATCCATGTATTATATACATAACCCAATCGTCGTTGCCATTAAACACACAAACTTAAAAGATCCGCATGTGTCAAAGGTGTTTTTGACCTGGTCATCCACACGTGTTCCTGCACACGTCGGCACATCGATTTCCTGTCCTACAAGGGTTCTTTCTCCATCCATCCCGTGCGGGTCATTCGAATAAAGACAAAGCCTCGACCCCAAATAAAAACTAGACAAAAAACAGAACATTATTATCACACATCCCTAAGAAGAGGAAACAATAATTATTAACAAAAGAAACCCATAATTTGATATGTGTGTTATTTTGGTGATGGATGGTCTCACGGATTTGTCCACGTGATTTGGCAGCCAATTTGCCGGTTGACATATGGTGTCCAATGGAAAAAAACATGTGTTACATACAATATGGGTGTGCATGAAAAATAGGGAGAACATAGACCAGTCTCCTCATTGGGCTAGGTGCCTCCGTATTGAAATTCACACCCATATGGTTTGGAACCAACATACCAGTTGGGTGTCCCAACAGACCAGTTGTGCAGCATTTGCTTGTCGCAAGGCTGCCACATCCTGTTGCAAGACACTTGGGCATCTGCACGGCATCACGGTTGAGGAAAGAACGTTCTCCATGCTAAGCATGGTGTGAAACATGATGCTCAATGAGGGGTTCATTCATCCACACTAGCCTGCTGATTCCATTGGATTCCTTTGCACTGCCGCGCAACAAGTTCTGATGTGGTCATGATGCAGCTCTGCATGTTGAACTGCACTTGCCCAAGGCCCTCACAACGACGTGTCGCAACTGTACGCAAAGAACCATGAGTACAAATTGCTTGCTTGCACGCAATAACTCCTGTCTCACGACAACCCCGATCAAGCCCCTGAGGTCCTCTGCAAGACTGCCTCCTGTGTGGCTCGTGGCGAAAGCTAGCGGCCCCCAAAAAGGTTGCAATGAGAAGGGCACCCGCGAATTCTTGATCAACCAGCGAAATCCCAGACGCAAAAGCGCTGCGACCACAAGCAGCAAAACCAGTAGCCATTAGCCCTAGATTGCTCAAGGAAATGATCTCCGTGGCTATCTCCGCGTTCTTTGCATCACACACCATTACCATGGCATGTACACAACCCATACCATGTCGAACCCTTCCACAAATGAACATTCGTCTGCAGGGGGGTTAGACTCTCCCATCCCATCTCCTCTTGAAGGGGCTTGAAGCAAAGGGAAGAGCACCTCCCGGGTTGGCGCGTTGCCACAGTGAGCTGCGAATTCTACTGAAATCTGCAAGTTCCTGAGGTCTTGCTTCTTGAGAAAGCCTCATATGGCCGTGGGTCATCACCAGGATACCGACTAGTTGACCTACTGACGTTACCGGGATCGCTCACCTTCTACACGCCTTCCTAGGCCCTTCGGCACATGCCGGGTACCAGGCAACTGTGGTACACAACACATCCACTGAACAAAGGTTAAGAAAAGAAACTCAGGCAAAGGTAAGAGGCTGGAAGGGGCTCCAGGATTTGACCCATCATATGAAACTGAAACAACAGCCTCAAAGAAACACACCGGTTTCATGCGGCACATCAGTACATCCTCTAATGACTCTAATGTTTAGAAGAGAAGAATCACACATGTTCAATTTTGACTTGCCTTTTACAGGAATATCCACCCTGAGAGGTGGTTGAGACAGATTGAAACTAGGATTTGCATCCAAACGATGCAAGCATATTGCCATCTCAAAACTGCAAGGAACCAAATACGTAAATGTGGACCTAGAACATCCTAGAACCTGTTTGACCCCTTTTTTGAGAGGAGAACAGAAGATCTTGGGTCTTTTTGGGTGCATGGCAGTGCTTGGTGGTCGATATGTCGAGGTCACTGACTTCACCTTGTGAACTCACCCCACTCCAACATCAAACACCCCACTCCATATATCTCTGGACATCCACATCTGGTGCGCGCAACCCATGCCATGCGACGGCGCACATGCCATGCGAAGGTGCCAAGCATCCGAATCACTTGGATGGCAAGCTTCAGAATCCCAGGACTAAAATCTTGCAAACAAAAAAATCACCAGGTCATTCACCCCATAGGGAAAATCACCCCAGATGCAACACCAAGATCAAGTTGCATTTCCACCTGGCCTGTTCCAAACATTCCTTCCACGCTGCAAACTCCAGCTCTTCCTGAGCAGGACGAGCTGGAACCCCCCTCTAACGCCTCTCTTCCACAGGAAAAGATCCAAAAAGTCCAGCGGTCTACCCTAGACCGAACGGACCACGTCACTAGTGACGGGGTAGCCTGTACCCCTCCTGAGGGTGTCCCTGAAAGACCCTTCTTCATGTTCTGAGACAACCATCCCGCAATTGGACGTTGGTGATCACGCAGTCTGAACAAATAAAACTAGACAAAAAGACAACTCAAAAGATGACGATGACCTGTGTGGGACCGGCATATATATATATATATATGTTCCCTAGGCTTCCAACCACCATTAATTTAATAGGCTTTACCGAACCACCATGATTTTACATTACAAAGCCAGGTAAACCATTTTTTGCTGGTCTTGGAAGTCTAGGGTACTACCTGGTACTACCTTAATAAACCAAGAACAACTTCTGAGAGGTTCGACCATGGATTTGTCGAAGGCACAGATTGGATAAATATGAACACCAAACCCCCGTGCAACATCGGCCATGTTCAATGAAGATGTGAAGATGTTTGATATCCACCTAGACCCTGAGTGACCTCTAGTTCAAACCATCATGATGGAACTTCCGATCAAAACAGGGCTCATGCCTGGAATTATAGGCATCTATACTTATACAAGGCTGGTCTTCTTCGACGATGTTCACCGCCTTTCACCAGCGGTTTGGTCTCACGATCCTTCCATGCTGTCCAACGCAACGAAGAAGGGCACCCAAGGCACCCACGGCACCCACGGAGCACCAAGGCACCCATGGGAGAGCTAGATCCGTGGAGGTTTCTAACAGCAAGCGCTGCAAGTAGACGAACGCCTGGAGTAGGCGCTGAGATCCAGGGGAGCTGACGAGTCTCCGTTGGTGCACTCGACCAGAGAAGTAGGGTTGTTCATTCATGTTATTTTGCAAAAACTTTTTATATAGGTATATATGGTATATCATATATCAAGTAAGTCCTTGTCTTCAACTGTCATTCACTAGTAAGCCTCAATTCCACCACTTTGCTACGTCCCACTCCGGATCATCCACGTCGATGCGTCCACATCGCCGTGTGAAGACACCGTGTTTCTGTGGCCACAAGGAGTTCTTAGGAACTTGGACCCCGCCAGAAGATGCGTTCGACCTTGGATTAAATGGGCTTCCAGGAAGCCTGGAAACCCATATACAAACACAACACCAGGCAGGTATGAGGATGAACACCCAGTTCGGGAAATTCACAATCACCTGAAAATGGCCAAACCAGGGTGATGAACCTGTCCATGTTCATTTTGCGGACACATTCTTTTTCGAAGCCAGTCCGAAGATCGATGAAGATCGCCAGCTCTCTCTTCAACTGATGGAAAACCACCGCCTGATTTTGCCCTGGAGTCACTGCACCGTTTGGTCGAACAGCGACACCACCGAAGCGAAGCATCAGCGAAGGCGGCGGCCGACCCTCACCGCGGTGCACCACTTGAGGATACGACATCCCTTTTGTTGGCATAGGACACATGAAAGTGACAAAGTGTCAACGCTTCAGGTGGTCAACCCCAACATGAAAGTGATTACTATAGGCACTTGGGAAAATAAAAGGCGATATCCGACGTCAATTGAGGACCCCTCTGATTTGTGATCAACGCTGGCACATGGGAAGAAACCCCAACCAAAAGGACGCCTGACCCGTCCCACCGTCCGGGCCAATGGGCCGCGTCAACCCGGAGCGCCTCGGCGGAAGCCCTCTGGGAGCCCTCTCGGGCGATGTCCGCCAAGGCTTGCAGCGTGGGCACCTTGGGAGTGCGAGCAGCGCGAGCGAGCCTCGTCCTCGGCACCCAGGTCTCTTTGAAGTTTGCGTGGTTCTTGACGCACCGAAAACAGGTGAGTCGGCAGATTGTGGATCCGGAGAGTCATGTTGCATGTTTTTTTGCATTGTGTTTTGCATGAAAGTACTGTGAGGCTCCTGAGGATCCTGGCTAGAACCGCCGTCGGAAGCGTTAGAAAACACATGAAAACACCAAATCATGATACAAATGCAGCCAGTGGTGCACTGGGGGGGCCATGTTGATCTGCAAAAATGTACCCAGTGGCTTACTGTTTCAGAGCATCTTGCTTTCGGAGTCGCAAAGCAGCACAGTGGCATCTACTGTATGCTGAAGGTCTTTCCTCCCCATGACCTGCGCTGGGGCTGCAAGCCCACAGCGACCGCCACTGCGATTGCGCCTGGCAGGGCTAAACTCGGCGGGCTGAACTCTCATAGGAACGAGAAGAACACGAAAATCAGTGCTTGGGTGAAAAATCATCCCCCCGAATTCACAAGACGGGGTGGTGTTTGGTCCCATCCAGTGAGTGGATAATTAATGGGCACCCCGACTACCTCCATGGATAGCACCCCGTCTTGTGACTGCTGGCCAGGTAAAGATTGAACACGCAAATCCTGAAAAGAACTCCCTGGGCTGCTGGGCTTGGGTACTCGACTACATGCAGATCTCAGACGGGTAAGTAAGAGATGACATGGTAAGTAGGGGATGCTAAATCAACTGAGGTTCCTGGATTTCTAGTGAAAGACCTAATGTTAGAAGAAACAAACCAACACCACGTAAGCTCCGGGGAATCCCTGGAAAACCCTGCAAATCCGCTTCCAATCCCCATCCAAAGCCTGTTGATCAGGCCCTTCATCCCATTCACCTCCCATCACCACCCGAGCCGAAAGAATCCGGTTCATCCAAAGCCTCGGGTGGCAAGCACCGCGCCCCACGCGCGAGCTGCGGTACCTCGGCCAAGAGAAGGTGGATTGGAGAGGGAATGAGGGCAATGACCTCACCCAGTTGGAGTGGATGTTGCATAGAAAACACATGTGTTGATATATTTTTTGAGTTTTTGGTTGTTTATTACTTTTTTGGATGGTTTTTTTGGGTTTGTAAGCACCCACCCAAAGTTTGCGGTGCCGGCCAATAGAGATTCCGTAGGGTCCAGGTACCCTCATTCCTTGCTTTCATCGCACCAGTCATCTCAGTGAAAATGAGGATATGGGGAAATGAACTTGGAGGATGACGAGGGCGGATTCACATCCACTCTCACTGGAATAGACACCTAAAAAAGAGACACCCAACATGGAACTTCTGGTATATAGTAGATCATGCAACTTGAGTGTGCTTCTGAAAACGTGGCATGGTGGCAAACCAACTTCTTCTGACTTCTGGTCAACAAGTTGTTGGGTCTGCGCTTGGATTGCCTCCAGATGGTATATCTGAGACCCCATCCACACAAAAAGGTGTCCTTTGCCAAGGTTCTTTATAAGAGGTGTTGGGGGTGCCGCAATATGCAAAGAACTCACAAAAAGAGAAACAACATACCTCCGATCTACAGCGGACAGCTTCTGACCATGTCGATGGTTCCAACGTTTCTTCACTCATCGGCTGTGGGCGGGTGGGCGGGCACCAGGCCACTGACCGAGGGGAACCGAACCTATCCATCCATAAGTCCCAACCTTCCAGGGTCCCAGTGGATCATGACCAGGTTGCAGACGTTCTCCATCCATTCTCCAAAAGTCGTCGTGAAACACGTGCGCTTCTGAAACCCTTCTGGGGCTCTACAGGTGCTACTGGGACAAATAAGACAATCCATCCCAAACTCTCGTCCTGCTCTGCACACCTCCCAACTCCTAGCTGCCCTCCTTCTCGCTTCGCTTTTTGCGTTCAGATCCGTCTAAGACCTCCGGCCAAGCTGGACAAATGCCCTAACGCTGCTGGCGCGCAGCTGCCCTGGGCAAAGGCCTGTGGCGGTATGGTGACTGGATGAGAATCAAACTGAATCAAAGAACCACCTACAAGGACCTACCAGGACCCTCCAGTCGGTTCGGCTGTTTTTGGGACCTATCTCACACAGGTGGGTCACCCTGGCCACCGGACGTTACCAGGAAACATTTGTTGGTGGGTCCAGGTATAGAAAAAGGACCAGCTCAATACAAAGTGATCTCAATACAAAGTGAATATACCAGGACCCGACACCGTGGGGGTGCCCTGTCTGGAAGCCGAACGGCCGGTAGTGTGGGGTAGTCCAGCCAGGACACCCCGATGGTCGGAGAGTCCAGGTATCAAGAATTCGGTATAGACACTTGGGATCCTTTTGGGGTAGATGCACCCCATTTGGATCGTCTCTCCAAGGAACATCTTTCAATGGCAAGGCTCCAATGGCTGTTCACTCAAACTCGGAAGAAGCGTCTCTGAAACATGACACGACCTGTTTGGGACTGGAATTGATGCCACGGCTTTGAATCCGGGCTCCTTCACCACAGATAGGGTTTTGGTGACCGGCCGACCCCGAACGCGAAGAGAAGGTGTCGGGTCCGACCCCGGACCCATAGACAGCCCGTACGCATTCTTAGGGAAGGGCTTTTTAGAACCCTTTTCAAATATCTGCCAGTCCCAGACAGGTCGAGGTCGAGTCTGAAAAACATCTACGACTTTTCCCAGCCCGCAGAGCCAGGTAAAGCCAATCTTCTGCAACATGGTTTCCTGCTACAGAAAGTTCAGTAGCTTCTGTGATGGTGCAGGGTGAAACACCCGACCTCAAACAGTCAGCAACCATGACATTCACATCATTCACCAGAAAGACCATGCCAAACTCGTCCTGCCGAAACCTTCTTCCCGAACACGTTCGAAAGGCCTTCAGAGTCTTCAAAAGCTCTGGCAACTGCTGCAAGGATAAGAGTCTTGACAGCTCCTAATCAGGCGCCCAAGCTGCTAAGACCGTTGGGTGAAATGTTATCCTCAAGGATATTCTCCGAGTTGTTTGTTCCATCTTACAACTCCCAAGACCCAAAACCTTCTCCTTGGTGCCAAAAGAGTTGTTCTGCGCGAATATCCATGGAACCTCTGCTGGTTGTTCTGCCAACCTTCCCCACCCATATGTAGCGACTTTCCAGTCGACTTTCATGGAATAAGATCCTATATAAGTCTCCTTTGTAAGATCCTATAAGTCTCCTTTGCGGTGCCTGGATATTTATTAGCAACAGCTGACTTCGAACACTAGCATCAGCTAGCTAGCCAGTGGTTTCCCCATTTACCACAACTATTGGAGCTAGAGGGGTCTCAGTTCCTCATGAAAGAATATGTATGTGGCAACTGGGATTCAATGGAAATTATGTTGGGACTTGGAGATTACGAGCCATACCCTTCTCAGATCTTGGCTGAGCAAGTCTCTGTGGGTGTTTCATCTCCCAAAGAGGCC
>CAXIVM010002581.1:195120-224403 GCA_964035705.1 Porites rus | reverse complement strand
CGAGAGAAGCATGTGAAGCTGCTGTTAAGTTTAAACCAGAAAGATTGTATTGGCATAATGATACTTTTCTTGCTGGAGTTGCTAGAGTTGCGTCTGTCAAAAAGGGTGGAACCGAGTTAACCAGCAATTTCATGAGATACTTGGCAAGCATTGAGCTACAGATCAATACTTTCTTGGCTGCTTCAAAGGTGTACGGTGTACATCATTACATCAATAGGTGCACGAGCAACATGGTCTCGAGCACTATAGAGGTGTCCAGCAGGCTGATATCCCGAGTCACGCATAACTATATAAACGCTGAAACGCGAGCCCTTTAAGCCCAGGGCCAAAGAGCAAAGCTCGAAAAGCCATGCCACAAGCCCGTGGTAGGACCTGAATAAGCATTCAAGTACATTCCACGAAACTAAATGCGGGCACATTTGAAACTCAGATTCACTTTTATCTACGGTCAAAGGTGCAGCTTCTATTATCTTGCTCAAGTTTTGGGCTTCATGTTGGACATGTCGTACACAAGCAACACCTCAGGCACAAACAACGGACCCCAGTACAAAGCAGCACAACAAAGGGCAGCAACCCCGGGCAACCAGCAGTTCAATTTTGAGAGATCTCAAGAACCTGGTGAGTATATTTCCACCCTCTTTGACCTGAGGATTCTGTGGTTCTGCATTCGACACAGCGCAAGGCTCTGGCAGCATCTAAGGCGTCGTAGAAAACGGGCCGTGCACCTGAGAGTGTGAGTGAGACCAACATGTTTTGTGCAGGGCAGTCTCACGTGCTTCATGAATGCTGTGAGAAGTCATGAATTCTTTGAGAACTGATGCGCAAAGTGCTGGACAGGAGTAGGTCTTTGTACCCCCAACTTCCCACCTCAGTTCAAGCCATCAAGTCACCAGCGCTGTGACGACTTTGTTTCAAGCTCAGTAGATGCCTGTCACTTCAACTCAGCCATTGACAACTCGACCTTACTAAGCTATTTCAAGATTTGGCCAAGGTGTTTTGCCTCCTTGATTTGTCCAATTGTATGGATGTCTCAACAGTCACTTTGTCACCAGGGGGAAGCCTCCACTTCCAAAGGCCTGAAATCTGCATCCACCTCAATCTCAGTAAAAAAAGTCATATATATACTTGAACAGTTACAATGACAGGATCATGCAACTGAAGTGAGTTCAAGGTTCATTGCAAAGCTTGAATAAAAGGTGCTTGGGTGCTCCACCATCTCTCTGAGTATGGACAACTTGCACCCACATGTCCAATCCTCTCGATCATCGGGTTCTACTCATTGGAAACAGTGTATCCGAAATGTTGAAGGTCTTTGTGCGCAATCTGTTCACTGCTCATGCATTGAAAGACACGGGCTCGTCGAGGGAAATGCAAGACAATCTGCAACGAACATCAACAATCAACCCAAGTCTTTTTGCCGCCGAGACGTCTGCTCATGTGCCTTAGGTCCAAGAACAGGGTAATGGAGGCAACAAGACATATGCAGCAATCTTGTGAAACAGCCAGCGTGAGGAAGGAAAATGTGATGATGAGTTTGTTCCACATTGGACCAAGCAGCAAGTGGTAGAAAAATCACATGTTAGCCACTGAACATGGGCTTCAGCCTCGAGGAAGTCGAAGTAAAATGCTTGAATGGAAACAATTTCAAGCTTGTTCCTGGCCAAAGAACATCTGGGCCCAGTCGGGCAAGCCAGTCTCCTCCAAGGCGGTTTTTAACATCCTGCAAAGCCAAAAGGCCATGTGCGTTCAAAACAGTTCCAATTATCTGGAAGACGGCAAAAGTGGTGGTAGTGGTGTCAGCAAATGTTGTCTTGGATTGAAGGTCTGAACTCCTTTCCCACTCAGCTGTTTGCCTGATAGTCGACTGATTTGAGGCACGATCTGCCACGAGGCACACTGCCTTGGAAGTTTGCGTGGTCCAAAGGCCAAAAAAGGATTAGGGCAGTCGCCAACCAATAGCGGTACTATGGTACTATCTACAAGGCGCAAAAGGACAATACGAACCCTTTCCGACCGACCAGACTGGCCTCAAACACAAAAGCCCCTACAGTGGCTGATTAGGCACTTGCGAGTGCACAACTACAGTGAAAGCGTGCAAATAGCGCTTTGAGGCGGAACCACTGCCATCCAGAAACTCAAGAATGCCCAGGTGCTGGGCTTCGCTGAAAATCGCTTTCACCAGCAAAGCTGAAGGCCTGGATGGCAGCACCAGCCTGACGACCCCAAAACAGGATGGTGGAAGGCACCAGGCAGCACCAGGCCGCACGTAGGAAAGACTTTCTGTGACATTATGGCAAAGGTGCATGCATTCCTTGAGGCACCAAGGAGCCAACCTGCACCGCAGCATCAAACGCAGCCTTCGGCCCTCGCAGCATGAAGAAGGGGGCAAATGCTGCGAAGGTCTCAAAACCAAGCGCCTGTCATCATTTGAGGAACGTCTTCAAACACGCCCAAATCAGAAAGTACATACGACCTTATCTTCGGCCTCCAGCTGATTCCGCAACCAAAGCTGCTCGTCATTGTAGAACCTCAGCACCTGCAAGAGTTCAAACGGCCCAACGGCTGGTTTTGAACGTCCTTAATTAATATCAACCAACGGACCTCCTTGCGATGTTCGGCTGAGAGTGGCCCCTTGATGGCGGCCAAAGCACCTTCCCCAAAGCATGTTATATAATTCCTAAAGTGTCACTGCTTTGACGTTCAGCCTAGACTGCTTCAACGTTGCAATCGGAAATGCGACTGGTTCTGCGTGTGTGCCTTAATTGTTCCAGAGCTCCAGAGCTCTCTCGTGCTGGACATATGATTCGATGCTGATGTGTTTGACGTGGCTTTGTGGAAGTAGTCGCAAGTAACAAAAGTGCATAAAACATGTACCCTCAAATAGACTTCACGCAGTTGCGCCTGTCAGAGCCATCTCTGAAATGTAGAGGCCACCAGAGAAAGGCAAAGTCTCCTTTCAGCATTGCGGCCAAGTGCCCAGTTCTTTTTGGTTTCTTGGCTTCTTGGTTTCTTTTCAATAAATCCCTCGCCATTTGAAACCGTCACCCCGCACCCCATATCCCTGGCTCCGCAATGAGATCCGCAGTAGTAGAAGTGCTCTTGGCATAGCCCAGGCGCAAGCCAGCTAGACCTTCAACCTTAGCTCCAGCAGGCTCCTTGCCTCTTTGAGTGCATGGCTGCATCATTCTTTGGTTGGGAGAGATCCCTTAATCAAATCTTCAGCTTTGATGACTTGCAAGCCCGCCCTGGCCTTGGATAAAGAACGGATCAGCACCACGTTGTCATTGAACTTGGCACGTGGCGCTCTGCAAAAAGTATTCAAGCCTACGATTCTCATGATTCTGATGAAGTTTTGCATCACATCAACTGTCTGCCTGGGCCAAGGTCTCTAAAATGTCATCGTCCTCTGTCCACTCCTGTTGCAGGGAACGAGCATGATAGTCTCCCTGCAAGTCCGACATAGGTGTCACAAGCTTCCCAACATTGAATGTAAAGCCCCGACCGTAAAGCCCAAATAGGTCTGATCCACCGCCACAAGTGTTCGAGAGAAATCGCCACTGGCCAGGAGGTCCCGAAGCTCTGCAGCAAAATTAGACTCCTTTGCTCCTGGTGCAAACAGTTCGCGGCATCAACTGCATGAACATCTTGCTAAAAACTATGACTATATGCCTCTAAAACAAGAAACTGGACAGAAAGTGTATGTGCATACATATATATATATATGTATATATGCATATATATTATATTAAATATTATATATATATATATTTACAGTACAGGTTTTCAGAAATTCAGAAATTGTTAATTTCCGAATGTCCGCCAAACTATGTAAACAAATTCAGAAATTGTCGATTTCCGAATGTCCGCCAAACTATGTAAAAAGTAAAGTTGTTGTTCAAACATTCAGAAATTGTTTATCTCCGAATTTCCGCCAAAAGTAAAGTTGTTCAGAAATTCAGAAATTGGTAATTTCCGAATTCAGAAATCCGAATGTCCGAATTTCCGCCAAAAGCATTTCCCACAAGCCTTGAGAATCTCCTACAGACTGTAGCTCTTGGATTCACCCAATATATATATAACCAATAGCTGCCAATTGCCCATATTGTAGAAAGAGAAAGGTCCCAATTACCTCAGTGTAGGAATAATCAGCAGAAGTGTAGCTGCTGGACACTCCCAGTGCCACGATCGTACGATGAACACGTGATTTGCATACAAAGGGGACCACTGACTGCTGATGCTCAAGCAGCTGGCCATGCTTTCAGTCATTGGTTCTTCAGCAACCCAATGAACATGCCCACAAGCCCGTCCAGTGGGGAAGTGCGGGTGGACCAAGTACACCATTGCAGGAGCTTGGCCTCCAGGCACTTGATGAATGTGGCACCACAAAGAAACCAAACTGGTAGGCTGAATATATTTGACGTACGTCAATTGGATCATAGTGTTCTTGTGGGAAGCATCTGCAATTGACATGTGTTCTGATTGTCTGCGAAATGTGCGTTTCTCGGATCACAAGCTGCAGTCTCAGTTGCTGTCTATTTGTTCTCGCAGCTTTGGCCAGAAGTTGGGAGCTCCATGTGTGGGGTCCGGATAGGGCACCTGACCCACGTGGCCGATTGAAGTGGATGACCTATGCAGCCTTTGGAAAGCACTCTGTTTGTGAATCTTGTTCAACTCACTGAGCCTGTGAACAAGCCAGTGTCCTGTCACATTAGCTGTGCATGCTATGGCGCTGAATCGATGCGGTTCATGCCACCGGAACGCAGCAGCAATGTGGCATTCGGCCAAGACGGACCTGCTCAAGAGGCATTCTTTCACGCCGAGAGAAGCACGGACATCCAAATCCCCAACCTCACCTTGCATAAGGGCCACTGCAGGGGCTCCTGAATAGTGCAATCAAACCACACAAGTGCTGCGTGCTCATCAAAAAGCAACTGGAATATTGGCTCTACAGGATGTGTAAAGTATGTGTATATATATACATGTATATATCAAATTTGTTCGCATAGGTATGACACTACACAAAGAAACTCTTCGGGCAAAACTGGAAGGCAAAGTTTGAGAGCGGAAAGCTTATAGGTGCAGAAGCAGTTGGTGGGGAACACAATCCGAGGTGTGAATCTGGTTTTGTTATATTGCACGTTTGAAACATGCCTACTGTACTTCAAGATATGCAAATGGTCTGTGTGACATGCAAACATCTACCCTATACATATATATATATATCTGTGTGCAGCACAGCTACCGCGCCCTCTGACGCCTGCACGTTTTGCAGCCACCAAGGCCGTACGTAGAATCACGTCTGAAGCTCCATGCGCCCAAACCAAGCGATCAGGAGCAGTATTCAAAGCGCTGGCTAAAGCCTGGCAGCCAAACCCCAAAAGTACAAGTACACATGTTTTTATGTGTTGACTGTCCTCCATGTCCTACCTACATCTGTACTGCATTTGGACAGCTTTTTGTGCATTGAATTGTGCCTTGTAGGTACGTGGCCGACCATCAACAGGGTAAGCCGCCGCATCCTTCGAGGCGCCTTTCAGCGCCCAGGCAACATCCAAAGAGCAGCCGAGGACACTGGCACCGCGCGCACTCGTGGAAGTGAAGGTCACCTCAGGCCTCACAGGAAATTGCTATGGAATGCGTCAGGGGCTTTTGCCTCCCACTGGTTGAAAATCTTCTAGGAGTCTCTCAATAAAGCATGGGCAAATTGTCTCCTGCCTGCCAACTGGAAAAATCTGGCCATGTGCCTCTCTATGAGGCAGTGACCATAAATCACAGATCTCCCTCTCCTCGGAAGGTTGGCCAACTTCTTGGCTCCCTTGCTGCATTTTGGGGCTGCATACCGACGAAAAGTGACAGCAAAAGACATGCTTCGGAGTTCAATTTTTTGACGAGGTTCAAGCTTGCTTCTCATGTCTGGATCCAGCGCCGGATCCAAGGCAATCCTGATTCCGGAAAGGCAGACAAGGTCAGCCCGCAAACTCTTTCTTCACCCCTCATACTTTCTGAGTAGATTCATTCATTGACGACCACCTCAATGAAAACGTCACGGACGAATAGAATGCATGCTCTGAATATTTGTACCTCCGTCACCAGCCTGAGTGCTTCTTCCGTAAGCCGTAGACCATAGACAGTGCAGGAGTGCCGCAACTGATGGGCCAAAGCCTTCCAAGCAAATCAGAATGCAAAGCTTAGGCCCAGGCGGCCCAGGCCAGGGTTTCTTTTGAGGAGAGAGTCGGAGAGAGGGGAAGTCTTTGAGGCCCGTGCAAAGAGTCAGGCACCAACTGCCACACCGAAAGGCAATTCCTTGTCCCTGTTTCTAATAGCTTCTTGTTACTACTAGTAAGGCACTTGTTACTAGAAGCGATGCACTTGTTCCTAGTAGCGTTCAACTGATCGTATTTAACCAGCCAAAACCTCAGTCATGCAAGTCTCCTAAAGCAATGGCATCTTCACATGTCGGAGATCTCCACAGAGGCCTGTGTATACTGTTCGACAAAGGCACTTGCCTCGCGCAAATCCCCGAGCAAGAACGGGTTTCTCGCTTTAGCTCATCTCACTGGGTCAGGAAAAGTGACAACCCACGACAAAACTTGCATGGCTGCGGGAAAAAACAACCTGCCGAGGCACCAAAGCAGCCATTCCACCATGTGTTGTCGTCCAGGTGGAGGGACTGGCAAATGCCAAATCTGAGGACCTATGTGCGACTCGCATCAAGTCTCGCAATTGGCATGTCAGACGCGCATTTCTGGACAACAAACACACCGAACACGCAGATCGTGACAATCACCCTCTTATTACCTTTGCCTGTCTACCCAATCTGGGTCGCCAACCATGTCAGCAGCCGAGCACCAGGTTGCATGTGTGGCACCAAGCCGGCCACCAAGACCGTGAGGGAACGCAGGCTTTCCTCAGCAAGTGTGGAAACCCACTTGCACCCAGTTCGCGCAGAAAGGTAAGCACACCTGTGTAAAGCGGCTTCGAAGGTACTATGGATGCATGTTCATTCTTTCGCACTTCATGGACAGAAATGGCGCGTTCTAGCTGGTTGCTCTGTGCTCTCCTTCCGTCTTCCATTCGAGACACATCGAGGGATACAATAGCAGCCGACGATGCCAGAGAAGAGCTCGCAGACGAGGCCGCTCCTGCACTGGATGAAATTGGTACTCGGAAGGAATTACTCCCGCAAAGCACGTTTGCACACCACGCTGCCCTAGGGGCGTTTGTTCAGTATTTCACTCCATGGATGAACACGTACTGACAAGCTGCGGAGCTTTCTTCCGGGTCGCCACACGCATGGGGGCGTAGTTCCCGACTCCGAGTGATTTAAAAGTGGTAGGAAGTGGGGCGAGCACCCAAACGACTCAAATGCAGGGATTTGACTTCACGGAGGTCTCTGCCTACCCACCCCGCAGCGAGCAACTACAGGGCGGGCAGGGTTGGGTGAAAAAGCCTGGCAAGAAGTGTTTTGCCAAAATGGCATCAGATCGACGAGCGTCAAAACTCCAGTTAAGGAAAGCTGAACAGTTGTCCGGAAAGTGACCCTCATGTACATACCCATGAGACCAGGAGAGCGACTCTCAATACAACACCGCTGTCCTAGGGGCGTTTTGTCACGAATATCTTCTGAAAAGCAGCGGAGACTTTTAAACAGAACTTTCCTTTCATTGAGATCTGGATCCAGGATACCCTTGATGTCATCCTCGAGCTCAGATTTCCTACTTTGTATGATCTCGAGCATCCGGTCGACTAGGTTTTAGTGATTATAGGTCACCTCAAACACGGCCGGCATCAAGGACAACAGGAGCTTCTACAATCAAGGGCCAGGGCAGCCGGGAAGACCCAAGTTGCCAGTGCGTTCTGAGCCACTTCAACAGCCGAATTGATCGACGCAAGCTGACGGCAGTCTAAATCCACACTTTCGCCATATTTATTGAACGATGCGAGACTGAACGACTGGAGCCCCTACAATTCCGAATAAATGTCGGCTGTACTTGCACTCGGCTGACAAGTTCGAACGAGTGGCCTACCACGACAAACTCAAGAAGGCAGGTTTACCAGACTCAGGATCCAGACTCTGCATCCACATGAGAATTGAAGGCAGCGCGGGTATTGAGAGGGTTGCGCCTCAAGTTGGCAGGCGCCATATTCCCCCAACGAAAGGCCCTCAACCGCGGCGAGCAGCCTGCTCCTGTTGACGACGGAGCTTCCGAGGCCGGTGTCTTGTTCATGTGGTTGAGAAAGCTCTGAGTTTCTTGCAGAACTGGTGCGGCTGAAGAACCTTGTGGTGGCCCACCTGCTGGAGGTGGTGGCGGAACAGCATGAAGCAGCAGCGCTCTGTGTAGACTCTGGAGCATGCTGCTGATCATCATCCGTTCTTGACCAGAAACTGACCGAGGCGGGCATGGCTTTAACCTTCGGCTCTGGTCTGGATTGATCAGCCGTCTCGCCAGGCCCAAATGAAACGTATATAACTGAAAAAGCCTGGCGAGAAGCTTTTAGCCAGAATGGAGTCAAATCAACGAGCGTCAAATCTTGAACAAGTTGTTGCACTCTCGATTCCATGGAAAAGGAAAACTGAACAGTTGTACGGAAAGTGACCCTCATGTACGTACCCGCCAGACCAAATAAATGAGACCAGTATCACCAAAAAAATATGCAATCGTTTTTGCATGCCCTGACAATATTTGGGCATCTGAATCTGCCACACACACAAACACACACTCTCAACCTGGTGTTTTTTCATTGGATACGAATACCTGATTGTCTATGGTTTTAGCTGATTGGTAGATCTTTTTGTGGATTCACCTGTGTCTGTTTATTCAGTCTCTTGCAACAGGTGCCTGTCCAGCTTTGCAACCAATCTTTTGAAGGAATGAATCTCAAGAGCCGCCTCCAATGTGGAGCAAACCTGCAATTTCCTGACCAGGGTGTTCCCTTTCAGTCTTGCGTATAAGATCTTCCACGTCCTGCGGGCCGAAAGTAGAAAGCAATGACTTCTCAACAAGAATGAGGGAAAACCATGGAGCGTGGAGGCTTCAAAAGGATCATGGACATGTGCATGTCTCACAGTTTCTGGCAAGAGGTACTTCATGGATGTCTTGTTCCCCCCCTCCCTCTCTCTCTCTCTCTATCTCTCTCTCTCTCTCTGTCTCTCTCTCTCTCTCTCTGTCTATCTCTCTCTCTCTACTTTGGTGGTGGAATGCTATGTGTCAACTTTGAACACACCTCTTCCTCCGGGCTGCTGAAAGTTCCCGGCACATGCAGCACACGGCAGTTCGTGAGTGGACAAATCAGCCAGGGCCGGGGAGCCGCCTGTGACCAGCAGCACTCCGCTGGGCCCTGAAACAAGCTAGAAAAAAGAGAGTATATAAAAGTATGCAGACACAGAAGCCGACTTTCACAAACTATTTTTCCTTTCACCGACCACATCCGCGAAAGAGATATTGGTACCTGAGAGTATGCGGTTCTTGTACCCCACCTTCCGTCTCTGCCACTTCCGCTCTAGTGGCATTTTGCCGCACGCCGCGGCGAGCCCAAGCGGACAGCCAGGCAGCCTGGACCTAAGCGAGAGGGCACTTGCCGAATAACAAAACTTCTCTGGATTTATATATTCATATATATATATATTCCTTCAAAACTGCCGGGATCCCAAGAATTGTGACGATTGTAAACAATTGTAAACACATGCAAAGAGTGCAAAGAGTGCCATGCTTTAAAACAGACTTTTTGTATGAAGCTCAAATCCTGCGATGCAACCAGTGTGAAACTTCAACTCACGGTAGAACCTCTGCTTAACTCAGGCAGCTACTCCACATGCAGCAGGCTGCAACCTTCTCAGTAACGATTTGCTCTCACCAATGCTGCTCATTGCACTGATAAACACGTGGCTGCATCCGGACTGGCCTTGCACAGCAATGGGCGCAGAGACTAGATTTATAAAGAAGAAAGGATGTCCTAAAGCATCCGTCTTTTGTTTGGAGAGTTCGCTGCGCTTTGTTTACGAGCCTGTGCAAGGCCTTGGGTTTGGGCAAGCCAATTCAATAGCCATCGCCATGGCGACAGGTCAAAGATGGTCAAAGCTAGAGAGCTAGGGAACAAGCACATGACAAAGCCCTCTAGGACGCATGAAACTTGAGTTGTGAATTTGTCATTGAACACGACAAAACATAAGTATCAGTTCGAGTTGTCATAGAGGTGGGAACAAAAATCCGAGTCATGCCTTCAAATTTTTCCGTGTCTGCCTTTTCTGAGTCAGGAATTCAGATCCTGATCTTTAGCATAAGTACTATGGTTGAAGAGTTGAAAATGGTACCTGGTACTTTCAAGTTTGAACCTGTAAGGTGGGCCTAGCACATTTTAACATGGACCCCCAAAGTCACAGTTCTGGCCATAACCCTCTATACTGAGTGGGAAGCAATGCTTCCAACTCAATGAGAAACACATCAGGGTTAGTGCAACAGAATTCTTGGTCCTGCTGCGTGTCAGTGCCTGGAAGGGGCAACAAAAGTTCTGAAGCACCACGGCCTGCCATGTGTCACCACAGCAACATGTTTCATTTTCTGTTCGGCTTCAAGACGGTAGACAGGACTTTGTAGCAGAACCAGGAAACAAGGCAATGGATTTTGCTATTTTGTGCCATCTGATACTCTACAAATTGTTGTCTGAAAAGTGTTTACACGTATCAATGACTCTAGGACTCTAGGAAACCATATCCGAATAAAGTTACAGAACGCTAAGCACTGCAAGTTTGTTGAAATATCGTCATACCTGCGCATGTCATGTTGAATTGTTGAACTTGTCATGAACCCCACTCCTTTCACATCTCCTAATGTTATTTGGATCTAGTGGTTTGGCGTGTTGTGTTTTCTGTGTGTTTGATTCTTGTTGTGTTGTTGCTGTCAGCCAGGCTGTAATCTTCTTGTGGGCCACAATGATTTGCAGACACCAGTCCACTGGAACGCAAAAGTAGTGAGAAAAAAAACGGGAAACCACTTCCAACCACGGACGGTCAATTATATAACGTGGAAGGGACTCGGCTCAGTTCCAAGTCTTCTGAGACAAAGGAAATTGGTGAAATTGGTAATCTCCTGTAGTTGCTGTTCTTATAACAGCCATCCACCCTTGGTTTTTCAATGATGTGTGCTATTTCTTGTGCGTCGCTAGCAGCTCGCAGCGAGTGACCCAAGCCTACCTTCGAGTTCTCCCTCTCCCCCCCGGTGTGTCTTGGGTCGTGGGCTGTCCCGTCTTGTCCTTCTGTCTTTTGTTCCCAGGTTTGACCAAGACGGTAGGTTGCTGGTCTTCCCAAATCGTCGCCACAGGTGCTCCTTGAGTCTGGGTCTGCCTCCCGGTGCTAATCAGGTTGTCTTCTCCATCTTTGTGTCTCCTAAGGTCTTTCTACTTTCTAGTGTAGGTGGCCCGGTCCCTCAAAGGTTGCGTGTTTTCCCTTTTGCCTTTGTCTTCGGCCTTTCTTCTCTCTTCTCTCTTCTCCGTATTTCCTCGCCGAATATATATGTTGTTTCTTCTGGAAGCCAGACTTGATCACTCCAGTGTACCTGCTGAGATGATGACCTTTCAATTCCCACTGGGCCCCGTTGTTATTAGAGCAATATGCTGCTGGCCTTGCTTCTGTTCTTCATAGGAAAACATGCCCTCGCCGTTCAACCTTTGAGTTTCTAGAACTGGACCTTAGCGTCTTGTAACGTGAGTTTGCACTTTCTTGATTTCTTGAGCTTGAAGGTGGTTAACCCCGCTGCGCTACTTAGGTTATTCTCTTTTGCTTCGGTTTCTTCAGGGCCCGTGGCATCGTATGTACTCTATCGTATCTCAAGTGTGTAATTGCCACCTTCATCACAGAGCGCCTTGTGTTATTTTCTAATGTAGAACACGGACATGAGAAGCAATTTGTGGCATGTACCGTATGGTGGGGGGGAAGGGTGAGGGGGTAGGCTAATGGTGCAAGTGCTCTACCACCTACTAATTACATGCCATGCTTTGCCAACAGGCTTAGTCCCCTTTGACATCATTTCCAGCAACACCAGGGGAAGTTGCACAATGGGTGCTTGGGAGTGAGGGAAGCACAACACTCTTCAGCTCGATTTGGCTGAGTTTGGTTGAGCCCCGATGTTGGAAGTTGGGAGTAAGGTTCTTGGAATCACCATCGAGAAACATCCTTAGCAGGCTGCCCTTTGCGTACCAAAGAAGCGCAATGATTGCCAACCGCACATCACTAATTGGTCCCAGTTTAGCTCAAGGAAGCGAAAGCCCTAGAAGGATGGCAGTCAACTTTAGTTTGGGTGCTGCAAGCCTTTGGATCGGTTTGTCTGCTCCCCAGCTAAACAGCGCACCGTTGCAAAGAAGCTCGCACACCCGTGTCCTGATTGAGAGCAAGAAAAATGCAAACCATTTCCCCGCAATGTTGTAGGCAAGCAAGCAGCTTTTGCATCATGATGAACTCCTCTGAATTTGGAGTGGAAAATGTTAGCTCTTGACAAGAAGCTGGACACAAGCTTCATTATGTCAGTGCGGATGTGTGTTTCTGATCTATGGCTGTGTAGACCTCCAGGTACCTGACTTGCCAACAGCAGCATCTCCTGCCAGAGAACTGTTCACACTTCAGCAAAATATTGCTCAAACCCATCTGAGCCCCCTTGCAGAAGTACGGATATTACTTGTCACCAGCACAGAATCTTCTTGGAGAGGGATGTTGCATGAATATAGTGTCCAAGAATCGATGTGTCCCTTATATCATGTATAAAACGAGGAAAAGAGACAATGCAGCCTTGAAAATACCAACACAATTTAACTGACATCCCTTTCTAGGTGCTTCACAGGAGTCAAGAGCTCTACAGCGATGTTTGCTGTCAACACGTACCCACAGCATCAATAACGCAACAAGTGACTGCCACCAAAGATGTGTCACCCATGCACCTGCGACTAAGATTCTGATGGTATTCAGCTCTTCCTGCGGACACGACGCCAACAAGCTCTTCCTGCGGACACGACGCCAACAACACTCCACACGCGCCACAGTTGTTATTCTGTTCTGCACCTCATCTGAGAGAATGCGCTCACGGCTCGGTGATGGCATTGCGACATGGAGATTGATGAACCAGACTGGACCAGACTGCAGAGACTGAATCTGACAATTGTTAACAACCAACGAATTGTTGACGGGACAAGTGCCAAGCAAGAGTGAAATCCGAAGTCGAAGCCAAATCATACAAAGACAAAGAATTAAAACCACTGCTGGCAAGGCGGAAAAGACTGCAGTTCTTATCACATCTCAGATATTCCAGATTTGCTTTGCACAAACTGAGCCATGAAGAGTACATCAAGCAGAACTGAGAGGTCACAGAGTTACAGACCCAAGCAACTAGCAATGCTGTTGTCAATATCTTGTTGTCAACGTCTTTCAATGTTGTAGGATTCTGACCCTTCTCATGGACTCAAAAGCTGAGTGCAACTGAGGCTGGTTTTGTGGGATTTCCAGAGCCCCTGTACCTTCCGAGCGTCTGGTGAAGCAATGTGCGGTATGCAAAGCCATCAGGTTCAGTCCACTACGGTTCTGCACCCAGAACAGTCTTGGTGTTGGGGTCTTGGTCAGTCTTTCAGGTCAAAAGATTCGTCATTAGAACCTGCAGGCCTACCGAGCTGCCTTGGGCGCTCAGGCGGAAGATCCTTGCCTTAATGCGTACCTTGAATCTTCAGGAGGATACTACGACGGATACTTTGTCTTTTCACATGCCAAACTTCCCGCAACCAGTACAAAACAAACAATTAATTGATTTGGAAAGTATCCGTTTCCCTCCATGAAATGGATGAAAATTGGGCTCATCCCTATGTACAGCGTGGCTGTCGTGCAAATGCAAATCTGCATCTTGGGAGAAAGCCCATCCCTCTCTGTGGACAAGTTCATCACAAGGAGAATAATATTCACCTCTTTCTGAAAGAGCAGCTGAAAGCTGGATAGTGCTGGACGGGCCTTTGCCATGGAACTGTCGACCATGGATGCTAATTCACCATTCAATGCATGCAAACCCTGCGCCACTGTGGTGCAATCGGAGAAATAGCTGAAACATGTTGCAACCAATTTGACGTCTTGGATCTTGGGGTGTGAATGTGGCTCAAAGTCAGGAGCTGTGGATTACATCTCTTCGGGCACCTGATTCCAAAACAGAGATCAACTCATCACGCACAAGCAACCAAAAGCGGTGCTGCTCAGATCTAGACTCATTGCATTCTCATTGCACTCTCCCTCTATCTCCCGCTCTCTCTCTCTCTCTCTCCCTCTCTTTCTCTCGCGCGCGCACGCGTCGGTCAGAGTATTCGCAACGAAATAGCTAGTGACCTGCTCCTTTGGAGCAATTTGCCTGAGCTGAAATGGAAGCATTTGCAGTCCTGCAAATGCATGCAATTGCAAGGGGTACGTCGACCACTGGAATGAAACGGCATGCTGGTCCATCAATAAGGAATTGCAGCACATGCCATTCCTGCTAGCGTTGGTGAATAAGCTGGAGGCCCATGCATCATGTAGGCAACTATGGGGTCTTGCGGAGCAGAAAGCTCTGCTTCTGATGCTCCTGACACCGTACTGCGAAATGAACTTGCTCGAGACCTTGCAGTTCCCAGCCGGGGTAAGGATGCAGACTGGGAGAGCTTACGCTGTTCCTCCTTCCAATGTTCAACTTGATGCTTGCTCAAACCCATATGTTGAAGGAGGTATTCGGATTGTGGCTTCAATTGTCGCTGGCCACGATTCAAAAGCCGTTGCCGCATCTGGTCAAATGGCTCCTTCTTGAGAGCTTCTGTGTAAAACTTCTGGGTTTTGCTCAAGGTGGAAGGTCGTGGAGTTGTTTCTATGCTCTGTCGCCCACACCAGCAGTCCACATCTTGCAAGCCTCGTCTACAATTTGGACAGCACCAATCGGGCGGAACTCTCATCCGATGCCATGGGAACATTGCTCCAACTGGGGCCAGTGCAAGGCTTTGCAATCCGGACAAGTGGCTTATCGTGTGACATCGGACGGTGCGTCTCTGTTGTTTGCTTTCGAAATCGTGTGCTGGGTCCAAGTATGAGACTCTGTTAAGTGCCACCGAGTCATTCGAGCCACACATCCCGGGAGATGACTGCCTGGCTCAAACTATATACTGTTATATATATATATACTCTAATCATGTCGGTTCATCACGAGCCTCTGCGAAGCCAACTCAGGAAAGTCAAACTGCCGCTCCACTTCTACATTCTGGGTGACAAGCGCTTCTCACATAGGTAGCCAAAGTCGCTTGTGCTTTGCAGAGATGGCGAACCTACCACGGCAAAAAGAACACCAAAGGGCTAGAGCAAGACCAGGCAGCCATGCTTGGCAATCAAACGCTGAAAAAAAAATGAGAGTTGCAACAAGCCAACCCGTCTGCCTCACTCGCCCTACCGTGTCAAGACCCAACACGGCCATGGGATCTGAGGCAATGAAACCTGAACAGAACACGTGAGCTCACGCATTCTAGATTGAAAGAAGCATTCTAGTTTGTGAAACTTCAAACCCAAAGCATTCTTGTTATTTTGTTTGCGTTTTTAGTGTTTTGAGGGGTAACTTGAAAAACCCTCTTGTTCCGACAATTGAGTGGCATCGTCGCAGGGGTCAGCGTGGGTCGCATACAGGTAGTGGTTTCGCAGTGCTACGATGCGCAGTATGATGTTGTCTTTCCAAGGTGGGCAAAGTACAATAAATGGATCAGCTGGCCGAGGAAACCCTCCTCTAAGCAGGTGTTTCAGGGGAAGGATTTCGGGGCCTTAAGAAATTATCATGAAATAGTTGCCTCTGTGATCCAAACTCTGAGTGCCAAACCCAAACGCTTTAAAATTGGCAAGGACTCTGCAAGCCAAAAGAGCCTGCCGAGTTGAAACAATGTCCGTCGAAGCGTCTAGCCATCCCTCAGTGGGGCATGCAATGCAGGATTGTTACTAGCTGATCCTTCAACATCCCCAATCATCACTGCTGGGCACCACATTCGCTATCCAACCTCCATTGCCAGGAGACTGGACATAGCATGGCTAGCGGCTCCACAGGCGCAACACAAACATGTGTAGGACCGACCACACCGGCCTGCCACCACAAAGTCGTGTACCAGGCAGCACACCACCCACACGGCCGGGCAGCTCGACTCCAAGGTCTGCCTTTAACCATCAGCAAGCAGGCTGCAAGCAGGGTATGTGTCCTTTCCATGTTGCGTGAGACTTCCCAGATATGATTAATATGGGTACTCTTGAAGCAAGCACCATTTCACTATCGCTAGCTGCTTCTGCAGTCGAAGAGAATGGGTAGTTGCTGTATTGTTCGTACCTGTCGGGAATCTAGAATGTTGCAACTGTATCTTCCGTATTCATCCATGTTCATCATAACCTCTCTGGATGCACACCATTGATCACTGTTTCAGCGGCCTCATGGACGTCCATTGGCCGTCCGTCCTGGAGGATGTACGTTCATTGTCTAAGCTTTCATTTATTGGGTGCACCACAGTTCCCACCGGCAAGAACTGTCTATATCACGTACGAGTAACAGAAATAGTGTAGGAGCAGCGGAATGCAATGCAGCTCGAATCCATCAAAATCTCAGGTCCCTGCCACATCGTTCCATTCACCAGCGCGACGGGTACAAGGATCATTCGGACCCCGAACTCCAACCTTCAAGACTGTTCATAGAACAGCAATTGTGCTGATCGAATTCACTGTAAATCGCTTGGTGAGATTCAACTGCTGAACAGGCCTGCATCGCTGCCACCCAGTTGCAGGCTGAATGTGTCTGACCGAGGTCCTCCCAGGCGTTTCTAGTTGCACATCCTTTGAGTCACACCTTAACATTTGGCCACATATATATATATATATAAAGACTCACGGCGGTTTCTCATTTTCACCATGCAGTGCAGACCTAGCTGGTCAAATAACAAGAGTTCGTGCAACCTTTAAACACTGATTTAGGGCCCCCATGGCCCGAGTCCCCCCACTGTACCTCGCCACACCGAGGTTACAGTGAGCCAGGTACTCTGGGGTGCCCTGGGCCCCGCCACACCGGGGTACCTCCAGGCCCCCACCCCTTGTTCCCTTCACTTCTGTCTTTAGCATTTTTATACCCGGCGGTGTTCGAATTCAAAAACTAAGTTCATTTCCTGGGTTTCTTGTGCTTCCTTCTCCTGGGCGCACAGCGGGCGGGTTGTGGCGGGGCTGTGAGCCCAAACCCTTCGGGAGAAAATGATTAGACCTAGTTCGTCTTAACTGACGGGGCCGTAAGCTCAAAGACTCACGGCGGTTTCTCATTTTCACCATGCAGTGCAGACCTAGTTGGTCAAATAACAAGAATTCGTGCAACCTTTAAACACTGATTTAGGGCCCCCGTGGCCCGAGTCCCCCCACTGTACCTCGCCACACCGAGGTTACAGTGAGCCAGGTACTCGTCCTGGGCCCCGCCACACCGGGGTACCTCCAGGCCCCCACCCCTTGTTCCCTTCTGTCTTTAGCATTTTTATACCGCCGGCGGTGTTCGAATTCAAAAACTAAGTTCATTTCCTGGGTTTCTTGCGCTTCCTTCCAGGTCCCCCAGTCCTGCCCATTCGGGCACGCTCAAGGGGTTGGAGCTCAAGGGACTTAGACCTCTCATACTGCCTTCGAAAGGCACGTGCTTGCGCATTGCTAGCCAAGCGAAACTCGGCTAAAACAGCCAGTCCTTCGTTGATGTAAATTCTTGCGGTCTTTGCCGCCTGCCACCTACCAGCTATGAGCAATTTATCCAGCGATCCATGTTTAGCAAAATAGGAGGTCGCCCCTCCCCTTCGCAGACTGTATGGACGAAAGGAATGCTCACTCAGGCCAGTGGCTTCAAGGTAGGCTGCAAAATTCTTCCGCCAAAGGTGTGCTGCTTCACACAACGAGGATCTCGAAGATGAGGTGTTCTTCCACTGCCACAGGCGCCTTAGGGTCTTCCTCCCTAATGGTTATGCTTTCCGCAGCGCCTTGTCTGCGCCCTCCTTTGGTCACCCCCAAGGAGATGACCGCCACACTTCGTGGGCCTTTTTGTTCTACATGGCTTTTCTTGACTCCTAAAAGTTCTCCTGTTCTCAACAGACCATGGAATCCCAGAAAAAGTGAAAGGGCAAACAGATCATCGTGCTGGAAAAGGCTATATCCCACTAAAATGTCCAGGGCTTCAACAGGGAGCGGCGGAGCTCGGTTGGGTATCTCTGTCGATGTCCACGTCTTCATCAGCCGCCAGGAGGATGAAAGCCTCCCCTTAACAGAAGGTTTGTAGTCTTGGATTGATGCTATGGTGTCACAGGCTAGGGCACGCCCCTCTCCACTCTCCCACAGGCTTTCGATGTAACGACTAAGCCAGAAATCAAGTATGGAAGGATCATCAGGGAAACGCCGGCTCTCTTCTTGAAGGTAAGTTCTGAACTTCTCTAGGGCTTTGTCGTAGCGTGCTCTGGTGGCTGGTTGAACTGCCAAGTTGCGAAGTGGCCCCAAGGCCCGTCTCTGCTGTTGTCGTGTTGCCTTATCCTTGCCTTCAACATGTAGTTTACTTCGGTTCACCGTTTCTTCTTCACGGGAAGCCGCGACGGCCGATCGGCCGGGTTGTCCTTTGTATGGACATAAGCCCATACAGCATGGGAACCGGTGGCGAGGAGTAAGGCGTTCACACGACTCATGGTTCGACGAAGCTTGCGGCTGCTGCTTCTTCCACGCGACAACGAGTGCAGGCATACCAAGCTATCCACTAGATGCACAAATTTGCTCTGAAGGGTCTTCTTCTTCACGAAGCGCCAACGCAACGAAGTAAGAACAGCTCGGAGTTCAAGCACGTTGATGTGCTCCGGCGAGCCTCTCCATTTCCATCCCATGACCGTCTTCCAGTGCCACAGCCCTGCGGGCACGCTGGCCCTCAAGCGATGATATCGGAGTGTTTCTTCACTTGGTGCTTGGATCATGGTATCTTATTTAAATCGCACCTTGTGGTTTCAACGCGGACCCTCACTCTCTTATATCTGTGTATGTGAATTTAAAGGTTCATAATTCAAAAAGGAGCTAGATAATTCATAATTCAAAAAGGAGCAGTCGACGATCGACGTTTCGATTTTATCGAGTCGATTTGTGATCAAGCCTTAATTATTACGATTCTTTTTCCACGCTGTTCTTGATATTTGTGCTTCGAAGTCTGGGGCAAAAATCACCATGCATAGAGGCTTGCTTTGAGACGTTGCTAGTCATCCAAGAAAGTAGGCGATGACAAGTTTCCTTGCATATCACCTATACTGTTTCTCGGATTTAGGCCCCGTTTCTCGGATTTAGGCCCCCAGGGATGGGTTGGGCGGGCCGAAACTGCTCGAAAAGGGTTTTTTCACCCTCCCACCCACCGCTTGATAGTTAAAATTTGCGATGGACGGATGTTTGACCCTCCTCGTTTAGTGTACACTTCTCGTTTTGTGCACAGCAACTGTCGTCTGAAGTGAAGCAAGCATTCTCGATTTGTACGATATTCTGAATCGGAGAAAAACATTTTAAAACATTTATGACAACGTGTCCTTTCAAGGACTGAGAATGATTCAAAGAGGCACATCCACGGGGTGTGCACGTTTTGATTTGATGCTTCAGGTTTTTTTATTTCACCTCGGCGCGATAGGGGAGGAAGGAACCACAAGGCGAACTAGTTACTAGATAGGGTAACAAGTCCTATGCGATTTCGAAAAGATGGTGCCCTCACTTCGTGACCGCTCTCATCTTATTTAAATCGCACCTTGTGGTTTCAACGCGGACCCTCACTCTCTTATATCTGTGTATGTGAATTTAAAGGTTCATAATTCAAAAAGGAGCTAGATAATTCATAATTCGAAAAGGAGCAGTCGACGATCGACGTTTCGATTTTATCGAGTCGATTTGTGATCAAGCCTTAATTATTACGATTCTTTTTCCACGCTGTTCTTGATATTTGTGCTTCGAAGTCTGGGGCAAAAATCACCATGCATAGAGGCTTGCTTTGAGACGTTGCTAGTCATCCAAGAAAGTAGGCGATGACAAGTTTCCTTGCGTATCACCTATACTGTTTCTCGGATTTAGGCCCCTGCAAAGTGAGAAACCGAGTAAGGCTCTCTTCCCGCCTTGACCGTGGCAGCCACCAGGTTCGGTGCACATATCAGACGGCTGCCTTGCTTGAGGCCGAGAAGTTTCGCAGCCTTCCTGACTTGGTTCCGCGAAGGCATGTCGGCTGGGTTGGAAAACGACGGCACCCGTTCGAACCAAAACATGGATGGATGTGAACACTCTATTTCACATGCTAATTGACACATGGCGGCCATGGTTGGGGAATGGGATGAAGCTTTTATCAAACACATTCTGGCTGCTTCGTTGTCTATCCATGCCAGGGCTCTGCGGTTTGCAAACTCGGTGCGATAATGCCACCGCACTGCTATGAAGGCCCAAAGTTCTATCTGGCTGATGCATTGCTCGGAAGAGGCTAGCCACTCCTGCAACAGTTCCCTTGGGACTTCTATCTCAAAGCACTCGTCGGTACCTAACCTAGTGTCAAAAATTACGGCTCCCGCCGTTGCGATCTGACCTTCTAGAGCCCCGTCTGTGAAGACGAGGATAGGGTCCGTGGCGTCACTCACTCCATGCTTGCGGGGTCTGAGTCCTTTCAAGATCGCGATTGCATAGGCACACAAGGCCCTCAATTTGGTGACATCCTGATCTGGGTGATGTTCAGCGAGGGGAGCAAATGCCGATATTAACTGACGCACTCCTTTTGTTGCAAAGAACCCACAAGTGAAGTTTAACAGGCCTTGTACTTCAGCTGCCTGAGCCGATGTTATGCGGCCAGCATTCGAAATGCCTTGAAGAGTGTCACAAATTTTCTCCAGTCGGCCGGCTTTGTTTGCAACCTCAAAACAACCGGAACGAGAGTCCTGGAGAGAATATGTAACTCCAAGGGCGTCAAATGCTTCTGCAAAGCTTTGGGCTTTGTCACCCTCCTTTGCGTAGACCCAACCTAGGATGTCAAGAACGGCTCCGAAAGCGGACGACAACACTTTGGCCCCCTCGGTTTTTTCGATCATGGGGAAGTCATCAAAGTAGTTGCAAGTTATGGCTTTAAGCAATTTGGTCACTACGAACCAGAGAGCTTGGGCTACCCTTACAAAACCATAGACCGACCCCGTGGCTCCGAAAGGCAAAGCAATTGACTTATAGAAGCGCCATTTCCCACCTACCGGAAAAGCCACCACTGCCAAGTGGGAGTGTTGGGGCAGGATGGCCAACTGTTTGTAGGCTTTACTTAGATCCAGAGTTGGCCCTAGCCAGGTGGCCAAGCGCCCAGTGCGGCTTTGCTCAGTCAAGGTGGTCCGGATCATTGCTGCAATGTATTCATTATCTTGAAGCTGTAACTTAAAGGTGGACGAATACGCAGCATTCAAGGCACTAGCTTTAGCATCATCAATTATCCTAACCTTCCTACTGGGGCCTTGGTACAGGACAAACCGTGGGGTCGTGAGCCACTTCTGGTGACCACAATTTTCGTCCATCTGTGCCTCAGTGAATGGGCCAACTAAGAAACCCTGCTCAACCTCGGATGCTGTCGATTCAACCAGGTCTGCCTCTTCTTCGGGACTTGGCTTCTGACGAGATCCCATGATGCTCTTTCTCCTCCAGATTGCTGACTCTTCCAATTCTTCCTGAGTCATCGAAGCAGGCACGACTAGGGGCAGTTGGCCTTCCGGAGGCCTTTTGGGCTCCTACTAGGGGTACGCCTTGGCTCATTAGGCTTACTACCCCCTGGTCAGGGTACTGCAATTTCTGAAGCAAGTGTTGGAAGAGTTTGATGTTCTTGTTGGCCATTCTCTCCCTGACATCAGGGTGCATTTCCTCTTTCAACTTCTTCTCCTCGTCCTCCAGCTCTTTGCGAAGACTCCTCAGGTTGAGGACCACCTGGAGGCGTTTCTTTGCCAGTTTTACCGGGTCCTCTGACACAACCTCTTGGATGGCTTCCTTTGTCACTCGGCGCAAGAAGTTTTCACTGTCTACCGGGTGCTTGCTCCGTTTTGCCTCCTCCAAGAATTCCGCTGGGTCCCTAAGCACACCGTACTTGAAAGTGCTTCTGATCTTGGTCTTTTTGAGCGGCACCTCAGGCGTCTCGGATGTCGCCCCCGGTGTGGGAGACGCAAGGAGTTTGTATGCCTCGACGGTGACCGGTTGGTCTAAGTGCAGGAACTCTTTATATTCCGGGATTGATGGTGGGTGGCGAAGGGTTTGGGAGCCTAGGTTGAAGGTCAGGAGGTCTTTGAGCCGGAGGTGGGGTTTCGGGTGGAGGCCCATGTCGTTGACTGTGTGAAGCACACATTGCGCCATGCGTTGGGCCAGCACGGCGGGGTACTCCGCTTCGGCACTGGTTGGGTAAACAATACAATTGGCCACCTTGTGAGGGGTCCAAGGTTGATGTGTATGTTTGTTGTCACAGTCCAAAGCGAGGTCGGTGAAAAGGCCTGGAGAGGCAAGGAGCTTCGTGCGCTTGTCTCGATCACCTCCATGCATGCATTGGTCATAAATGACATGGTCCATGTTGGCAACGAACGCTTTCATGGCTGGCGTTCCATGAACATGAAGCATATCTGCTATCAAGACCCACAGCCAGGAGCGGTGTGGATTTTCCACGGCCAAGAGACAGCCCGTTTGTAGGCAAAATTCAATGATCCACAAAAGATTCATGTAAACCTTGTTTGCCTGGGCTACTTTTTTCTGATCCACCGGGGAAAGGTGAGGGAGGCCCCAGACATGGTCAGCATCCCGCAGTGGCGGAGGACCGTGCCCGCCGCCTAAAGAACCTGGAAGTCTTTTTTCGCGAGCTCGGCTGCATGTGCCACAGGGGAATCCACAGAAAATTAGACAAGGCTTACTGTGTGTGCACAAGGTACGAAGGACAGTCACTTGGTGATCATCCGTCAAATCGAGCAACACTGGCTTGACTTTAGGTGAATGTCTGTTGGCAGCGTGGTCAATTGCAAAAACTGAAAAACCTAGTTTGCGAACGGCGTCCGAAAAACTTGCTGAGCCGCAACACAATTCGATGACGGTGCAAGTCAGCTCTGACGAATTAAGGCTTGCAGTACTCTCAGGGTTTAGTCAATGGGGGCACTCAGTGCCCGGATGGGGCTTATGGCAGCCCGTCTTCCAACAAAGATGCCAACCGATCATGCAACGTTTGCCGGGTTTGATCTTGGCTTTGCATCGGCCTACATTGAAACGCTTGCACAAAGACTTGTCCCCCACCTGGATCGTGCAGTTGTCCGGAACGGTGATGGGCTGAGGCGGAGGGCTGCCCTTTCCGGCGTCCTTGCCTCCGCCTTTGAAAGGCTGTCCCCCCTTTGGTCCCTTGCCGCCCCCTTTCGGGTTCGGCGGATAGGTCAACTGCTGAGTCATCATGTTTGGCAGTGGTGTTAGGTGCAAAAGGACTTCTGCGTGGTTGGTCAAGCGCTCGAATGCTGTGTCAAATGGTTTGGGCCCGCCTGGGGGTGTAGCTAAGTTGGCTCTGGTGTCCTCAGCTAGCCGAATCCACAACGCCTTGTCTGCACTGATGGCCTGGTCGACGGAGATTTGCCGAAACCCTGACACAGCTGGTTCTGTGATCTTATCGAACAGTGTTTGAGTCCACTTATCCATAACTTGGAATGTTCCGATGTTGGCAATATCATATGCCAAAGCCCTGCGCTGAAAGGCCAGTCTCAAACGATGCTCTCCTTCGATGCGAGTGTCCTCTGTCTTCTGTTTCTTAGTGAGCTTTAAGTTGCCTGCTGAGTCCATGGCAATGGTCGAGTCTGTCTTGCTCTGCAGGGTTTCGTCCTGGCGGGATGTGCATCGATTTAAGGGAATGTATGAAAGTACGTTGTCTTCCAACTGTTGGCACGCACGATCGATCAAGCTGTGCGACGGTTCGGTCGCTGGTGTGAAGGTGAGACCTGTCAGCCTTTGTTTCACGCTTCGAACTCGAGCCATCTTCTCTGCCAATGGAATTGTCCTAGCTTCACTGGATTCTGTCCTGTCTGCCCTGGACCGCAGTTCGTCTAAAGCCAGCGCGTGGCTCTCGAAAAACAATCTGCGAGCTGAGGCCAACGTGCCTGCTGGTTGGGGGGCTCCTAAAGTGCGATTCAGGAAATCTACTAACGCAGTGTCATCTGCCTGACCAGGTTGGTAGGCTGTGCAATATGCATACTTGGCAAACGAATCAACTCCTGCTACCTCCAAGGCCCGAACATTGGCTGCGGTCAGCCCAACCTCAATTGCTCGCTGGGAGAATGAAGCTTTCGAGTCAAGCGCCATGGCTCCGGAAGGGGTGAAGGCAATGGCTCCAAAAAGATCCCGTCCAAATCATGGTCCTTCTTTGGTTGGGCGGTTTTGGGATTCTGCAATGTGAGATTTTGTGATGCATTAATGTGACGCGCAAAACAAAAGGTTCCTTTCTTATTCCCCGAGCTTGGACCAAGAGAGGTGATAAGTCAGATTGGCAAACTCCGCTGTCGAGTGTGTTCCACTGCATCGAGACGAGCATAGTGGCATGACCTCACAGTGACAGCGTATGTATGCACGCATGCTGACCCCCATACCCCACTTGTTCGCAACTCTGTGATGGAAGATTGCCAGGTGCCCGTTTGTGCATCCGGCGGTTTCAGTTTTTCCCCCTTTTTTCCAAAGTCGAAATTTATAATGTGCTCTCTAGCGCTTCCTAGAGGTCCTCTTGCCATCCACGCATGTACCGGGAGCACCCGGCGCACACTAGGGCCTTGACGCTCTGGATGTCCTCGAGAGTGGAAGGTCGAAGGTTTCCACTGACATGACGCCCACAACCCAAGATGTGGTCACTTGGGGGAGGCTTCATGATGTGGATGATCGATGACAGCCGATGGACCACGCATTTTGGGTGGTCGACGTCCCAGGGGTCTGCTCCCTTCATCCTGGCCGTCTCTCTCAATTCATCACCAGATTCCGCAATGGTGCTTGCATCCGACTCGTCATCTGGCCCGGACGATGAATCGTTCGGGCTTTCCGGCTCCTTTCCTGATTGGCTCACCAGCTCAACGAGTCGCTCCACCCGTGCATAGTCAGGGTGGAACAGTCCTGCTCGAATTCGGGCCAGCATGTTGTGAACCTTCACAGCCAAAGCGATCTGATTGTCCCTGGAGTAAATCATTGGAGATCTGTGCGCTTTTGACATGTGATGACCCAAAGCCGTCTGTTCCTCTGGAGTGAACATGGTTGACTTCGCAGCCCACGACAGCAGTGTGGCTTTCAAGCCATGTACAGTCAGGGTGGTTGCGCGCTCTATCCCACTTGTTGGTGTCAACAACTCTCGAAGCCAAAAAGTTGCCTCTGCAGTGGACATTCGGGAGTTCGTCCAAGTTCCAGTGGAATCTGAGAAGGATGTCAAGAACGGGTTCCCCACTTTGAACCCTGTCCTGATTCGAGCTTCAAGCCACCTCTCTGCCCATGCTCGACGTTGGAAGGTCCGTCCCAAAGCCGTGAATGGCAAGAGCTCTGTTTGCAACTGCTTTGTCATAGAGGTCTTGTGTCTGCTTGTTTCGGCCTCCACCAACCAGACCCCTTTGTACGTTGAAGCCACCGCCGTCACGACGTGTTGAGCGTCCCACCAGCGGGACGCCGCCATCAGGCAGAACATCAAGTGACCCGCTATGATGACCGTTTTGGGGTCCGTTGAATCAAGCACCAAATCCTCCAGGCTTCGCACTTCATCCACAGTGAGAACTTCGGCCGGCCGTCTGACTCTCTTCCCCATGTATTGGATGCGCGCAGCCCCTTTTACTCTTACACTGATGACCTCGTGGACGTTTATCACCGTGAATCCCAGGAGAGACCCGAAGAACCCTAGGGCTTCCAGGAAGTGTGATGCTGACGTTGCACCCGCCTGTGACTCTTTCAAAAACTGGAGGTACTTGTAGACTATCTCCTCAGGTTGTGTGAATGGGGAACCCAGTTTCAGTTTGTGAAGCCACTGAGAGAACCTCCACATTGAGTTTGACCTCTTCAACAACGTTCCGGAACTCTTGGGCCCAAACACGTCTGTAACTGAGTTGACAATTTCTGCATCGGTCACCAACGTGCCAGCAAAGCTGAGAAGTGACCTTCCCAACTTGGTTGCATTCACGTCTAGCAACATCATGGTTGTGATTCTCTCCAAAGATTTTCTCCTGATGTCGTCGTCAGTTTTGCGCAGCCTCATTTGTCTTACGCGTTGTAACGCAAAAACTGATGCGCTACTGGGCAACGAAGGAGCTTGGGCTATACTCGAAGAAGCTGACAGGGAGTCGTCCATCAACCCAACGTTTGTCAAAGCGAAAGGTGATTTCAACGTGGGTGGTTTTGCACGCCTGTCAAAAACACTTGCTAAAGGGCCAGTTTCCCAAGGCTGCTTTCGTTCCCTCACATTAGACAACAGAACTGACTGAGCTTGTTGCTTTGCAAAACTGTCGATCCAACTGAAATCCTCCTTAGGTTTGGGTTCAACCGTTGGCAGAGGTTTCTTCGGAAGGAGATCCCAATTTGCCGCAGGAACATCTATTTCAAGCTCACCCCGCATAGTGATGTCAACTTCATGATCTTCAATTTCCATTTTCTCCACGTGCTCATCGTCTTGGATTTCTTCGATACCCTCTTCATCAAGAAGCGGGGTGTGCCGATCCTGAAAGTGCAGAAGTCCGTCTGCCTCTCAGACCCTTCGGTGGGCCCGACATCTGTGGTGCCTGTGTCCAGGCTCTTCCCTAGTGCACCGCAATCAGGAATCGAACAACCAAACCTGCAAGAATCAACAAAAATTGGCCGTGCTCTTGATGTTGGATGAGGAGCTGGTGGTCGAAGAAACCCAAACCCAGTTTGCTCAGCTGTCGGTTCCCCGCGTGATGTAACCTCTCTGTCAATCAGCTCTGCAACAATGGCCTGCAGGAGCTGTAGCAACTGAGAAATCTACAAATGAGGAATTTGTGCAGCAAGATGGTCCATGCCCCCGGGTCGCCGAAACTGCTCGAAAAGGGTTTTTTCACCCTCCCACCCACCGCTTGATAGTTAAAATTTGCGATGGACGGATGTTTGACCCTCCTCGTTTAGTGTACACTTCTCGTTTTGCGCACAGCAACTGTCGTCTGAAGTGAAGCAAGCATTCTCGATTTGTACGATATTCTGAATCGGGGAAAAATATTTTAAAACATTTATGACAACGTGTCCTTTCAAGGACTGAGAATGATTCAAAGAGGCACATCCACGGGGTGTGCACGTTTTGATTTGATGCTTCAGGTTTTTTTTTTCACCTCGGCGCGATAGGGTAGGAAGGAACCACAAGGCGAACTAGTTACTAGATAGGGTAACAAGTCCTATGCGAATCTATGCGATTTCGACAAGATGGTGCCCTCACTTCGTGACCGCTCTCTTCACTGGCAAGCGTTCTTTAAAGCGCTTTTGTGGCGCACCTTGACTGCTGCTCGTAGATGTAGCAGCTCTTTTGCAGCTGGAGAAGGGCATTGCTCAATGTTGTGCCCCACTTTGCCACAGCAACACATTTGTGTGGTGGCCGAGCACGTACTGTCTTCTTTCTCTGGACCTTGGACTTACTCATTTGCTTCAAGCCACCCTAACTATCACAGTGTAAGTCCCTTGAGCCAAGAGAGCTTAACATCCCAAGCATGGTTGTCAGGATGAAAAAGAAACCGTACAAAAGTACCCAGTTATTTATCAACGCGCAGCCCAACATGCCTCCACTGGCTGCGTCCCACTGGCTGCGTCCTGATGGTACCTAAATGGCTTAGCTTAAGTGAATGCGGCTTACGCTGCAAGACGCTCAATTTCGCAGATGTCCGAAAAACAAGGACCAGACTGCCAAGCCAAGCACGCCAATCTCGGATTGGCCACCGTTGCCACTCGTCAACGAAGGGCGTCCCTGTGCTTGGCACTGTCCCACACAAGTTCACAGGGATGCACTCTCTCCGCAATGCTGCCGCCAACCCATTCCGCACCGATCCGGACACTTGGGATAATTTTGTCATGACTCAAAATCATGCGCGCTGCGTGGCCTAAAAAGTGACCTTTTTTGAGCACACACATAAAAGACTCAACCGTATCTTTGTGAACCATTTTAAGCAGTCCGTCCTGCCCCAAATACAGACTCAGTGTCCCTTCGGGACAATAGACCTGCTTTTCCCATACCCTCTTGTCAAAGTCAGGGGACGGAGGTTGCTAGGTCGATTCGGCTTTCTATTTGGCTTAGGCAAGAGGAAGCATCCCCACCATTCCTGCAAAAGAGGCATGAGGCGCGCAGCCAGGTAGTGGAAGTACACATCGAAGAACGCCTGGAGCAGTTGACGCACGGAGGGTGGGAGGAGGGCCATGCCATGTACCTGTAACAAACTGTTTCAAAGACTGAGAGGGTTCAGTGGGACCCAAAAGATTAGCTGAACCTTATTTTAGGCGCCGCTCTATTGGTTTTATGATACAGCAGGCACACGTCACGCTGCCTGGCTGCTGCCTCTGCAGTATCAAGGAGACGCTGAAGTCTTTCTTCTTTGCGTTGTTTGAGCACCTCTGCGTGACGTTGGGGCAGAGTCCAAAGTTCGATGCAGGTGTGACAGCTTCCATGCCTCAAAGCAGTTTCGAATCGTCGCTCCACGCAGAGTTTCGTCTGTTCCAAGGCTAGAGAAGAGGCATCGGCTCCTGGCCATACTACTAGGAACAAGAAGCTACTAGGGGCCCACTCTTTGGCTCCATTCCCGAAGTTGCCTACATGCCTGGCAGTGCTTCGAAGATGCCATTGCAAGGTGATGCGCTGTCAGAAGGTTACCAATATGAGAAAACATATTTCTTCCAACCCCCCCCAAAGGTTTTTGGCGGTATGACTCTCAGTATTGACCTCAAGCAAGCCTTCGACACTGTGCCGGCAGAAGAAGTGTTGACCAGTCTTGATAGCTTAGGTATCAACCAGTTCATTTGCACCTTGTCGAGTTGATGGCATGATGGAACACATCATCATATCACCCAACACAACAGTTTCAGAATGCTGCTGCTCCTGTTTGTCGAGGAATTAGACAGGGTTGTGCTTCGGCTCTTTCTTGTCGACACGTTTGACTGCTCCTGCTCATCAACTTCGCAAACTTCAACGTGCAACAGGGACTGAATGGCTGATCCAGGCCCTCACTTTGTTCGCTGACGACATACTATAGCGCAGGGAGTTTTTGAGGACTCAGCTGGATGCCAAC